>JABFFI010001093.1:0-32039 GCA_013623725.1 Fusarium robinianum | reverse complement strand
TTTTTTTGGCGCCATCCGACACTACCAAAGTCCCTGCCAAGAGAACATTCAACTCACGTTGAAGTCTCTCTTCCAATTCTGCCCTGTCAGCGCTTGCGCTATTTTCCAGTATGGAGTAAGGTACTTCGTAGCCTGGCATCAGCCCGCTTCCCTTCTTATTACAGACCCGCAAGTCTCGTCTCGCCCACTTGCTTCTCTTGCTTCTGCCCCCCCAGTTCCAGCCTCCTCCTCCCCCCCATCTAACCTACCTAGTACCCATCTACCTACCTACCATCCCAATCATCCTCTCTCTCTCTCCTCCCAATTGTCCTCCCTCCCAACCTCAATTGCTCTTTTCACTTGCAACAGAACTCTGCGCAACTATCGTTGAGACTGTCGCTCACCTCTGAATAGTTTGTTGTCGATAACCGTTGGGTGCTTAACGAATCAGCTCCCAAGGAACCTGATCGCGAGGGCAACGTCAACAACTTCCTCACACCTGACCAAATTACCAAGGAGGACCCCGCCCCCGCCATCATCAACACCGTTACCCCCGTGTCAACCACTGCTGCGATGGCTAGTGAACAACCTGTCGAGACCAAGCCCGTAGAGGCACCCGTGGAGGCACCTGTGGAGGCTGCTCAGCCTGCCCAGGAGAAACCCGTCGAGGAGAAGGTCGCTGAGGACAAGCCCGTGGAAGAGAAGCCCGTGGAAGAAAAGGTCGCGGAGGACAAGCCCGTCGATGCCCCCGTCGATGAGCCCAAGCCCACCGAGACCACCCCCGTTGAGAAGCTCGACGACGTCCCCCCCGAGACTGCCACTCCCTCTGATATCCCCGGCGGTTTCCCCGTGACCCCCGCCAACGAGCTGGACAAGCCCATCTCCATCAACCCTCTGCCCGCCGCCGAGGGCGCCGTCAACCCCATCACTCTGCAGCCGGGTGAGAAGATCCCCGAGACCATTGCTGCCCAGAGCATCGGCGAGCACGTCAAGCTCGATAAGGAGTCCTACGAGAAGAGCGATGCCATCCTCGGCATCCAGTCCGACCTCCCCCCAGTTTCCTCCAACACCATTCCCGAGTCGAGCTTGCCGATCGCCAGTGTGCAAGATGCCGCAATCTCCACTGTTACTCCCGCCGCCACAACAGTTGCTCTCGCCGCCGAGGTTCCTCTCGAAACCAAGGCTCCCGAAGTCCCTGAAGTTGTCAAGGAGAGCCAAGAAAAGGCAGAGGTCAGCCCCGAAGCCAGCGCCCAGCCCGAGGCCGTCGAGACCAAGGAGGCCGTCGAGGAGGAGCTGAAGAAGGAGGTACCTGAGGTCCCCGCCACCTCTGAGGCTACTGCCGCCCCTGACTCTGACAAGGTCGAGCCCGAGTCGGACAGCAGCCTCGCTGCCCTGGCCGCGACTGCTGGAGGCGCTGTCATTGCTGCTGGACTTGCCGCAAAGGTCATTGTTGAGGAGAAGGCTGCCGTGGCTACTGATGCCATCGTGGACTCAGCCAACAAGAACCTTCCCGAGTCGGTGAAGGAGAACCTGCCTGTCGCTGCCCAAGAGGCCTTGGAGGCTAAGAACAAGGAGGAGATCGAAAAGGCGGTATCTCCAGAGGTCCCTGCTGAGGTCAAGGAGTCCATTGTGGAAGCCGGTGTCGCCCCTGAGGCTGCCGCCAACACCGAGGCCGTCGAGGAGAAGAAGGAGGTTGAGGCGGAGTTGCTCAAGGAGGTCCAGCCTGTTGCTGCTGTTCAGGATGTAGCAGCTACTGAAGCTAAGCCTGAGGTTAAGGAGGATGTGGCTCCCGAGGTCCCCGCCGAGGTTAAGGAGTCCATTGTTGCGGCCGCTGTCGCCCCCGAGGCTGCTGCCAACACCGAAGCCGTTGAGGAGAAGAAGGCTGTCGAGGCCGAGCTCTTGAAGGAGGTCGAGCCCATTGCTCCCGTTGAGGAGAAGAAGGAGGAGGTCGTTGCCCCCGAGGTTCCCGCCGAGGTCAAGGAGTCCATTGTGGCGGCTGCTGCCGCCCCCGAGGCCGCTGCCAACACCGAAGCCGTTGAGGACAAGAAGGAGGTTGAGGCCGAACTGCTAAAAGAGGTCCAGCCCGCCCCTGCCGTCGATGAGGTAAAGCCCGCTGAGGTGAAGGTTGAAGAGCCTGCGGCTGTCGCGGTCCCGGCCGTTGAGAGTGGCGAGGTGGCGGTCCAGGTGCCCGCCGTTGTCGCCGCGTCAGTTGCCCAGACCGAGGAGGTGAAGCCTGAGGAACCCAAGGTCGAGGAGGTCAAGCCCGAAGAACCCAAGGTTGAGGAGGTTAAGCCCCAGGAAGTCAAGGCCGAGGAACCCGTCATCGTCGCCGCTCCTGCTGTTCAACCCGAGGAAATCAAGACTGAAGAGCCTAAGCTCGGAGAGATCAAGGCCGAGGAGGCCAAGGTTGAAGAACCCAAGCCTGTGGAAATCAAGGAGGAAGAACCCAAGCCGGTGGAAGCTAAGGTTGAAGAGCCCGTGGTCGTCGCCGCTCCCGTTGTCCAGCCCGAAGAGCCCAAGACTGAAGAACCTAAGCCCGCGGAAGTCAAGTCCGAGGAGGTCAAGGTCGAAGAGCCGAAGCCTGCGGAGCCCGTGGTCATCGCCGCCCCCGTTGTCCAGCCCGAAGAGCCCAAGCCCGTAGAGGCCAAGACCGGGGAGCCCAAGTCTGAGGAACCCAAGGCCGACACCCAGACGGAAACCCCCGCCAACGGTGCCGAGAATGGTGCCAAGTCCGCTGAGAACGGCGCCCAGGCCACCGAGAACGGTACCAACGGTGCCGCCGCCAACGGTCACAAGAAGAAGCATCAGCACCGGCTGAGTGCCATCTTCAGCAAGCTCAAGCACAAGTTCACCGACAAATAAGTCGGGCACGAAATGAAATGAGCTAATGCCGTGATGTGACCGGTTCAGAGACGTCTTATGGTTTCTTTTTCTTCTTCTCTCTTCTTGCTCTTTTTCTTTCTTGCTTTCTTCAGTCTGTTATTTGCTGGGCTTGGTGTCTTCGTTTGTCAATGATTCCCCTGGATCCATGTGAGAGAGGAGAGTGGTTGAGATCAGTGAGGGCCTGGATCTCCGTCATATACCTAATCCATAGTTAAACTTGTGCGTATGCTTTGATTATATCTGCATTTTGTATGATAGCACCTCTCACTACACAATACTACTTGTCCTCGATATTGAGAAACATTTGTCGTTGCCGGTTGCTTTAGCTGCCAACACTGCCTCTATAGGTTGTATCTCAGGAGTCCCTGGTACATACGACCATAGCTCATAGGAAGCACGGGGTCCCGTCTGCTCCCCCCTAGTTAAACTGTGAAGCGCCGGACTAGTAGTTGGGTCGGTGACGACCAGCGAATCCCTGGTGTTGTATGTTTTTTTTTGTTGTCATTATCTTTTTACTGGCCGTCTATTGATGTTGTTTTAGACCTCGTTTTGTTGTTTTTGCGGGCCTCCTCTAGATAGACTTGAATCTTTGATAGCGCATCAATATCATTCTTGCGTTCAGCGAACTCAGTGTCGCATGCACTCCAACTAACTGTCCCGCCTTTGACACCCAGCTTTTTACCTTCTGGTCGACAAGAGTCCAGGTCAATGATGACAGGTGTATCTCCATCCATCATAATATTCGACGGATTCAAGTCATTGTGGATAAATCCCAATCCGTGCAGATGGCGGACGCCGTTCTCAATGCCCGGTAGACAATGATTGGTATCCAGTGAATTCGAGTTCCTCACTACTTCGAATAAGTTCAAGGGATACTTGACAAAGCATAAACCAGTAAGGCGTTTGTCTCTTATGACACAACCAAGGAACCGAGCGATGTTTGGATGAGGCGACTCCTTCAAAAATTCCCATATGGTCGCCTCATGGAGGAGTTGAGAGCCGGGGTTGAGGGATGCCTCAGTGTCGCCGTACTCGATCAATCTCGGCTCTTTCACGTAGCAGTTGGGAGGTAAGGGGCTGGGTGATTCGGTTAGATTGAGGTTGACCTGGGGCCAGATCTTGTCTAGAGGAATTTCGTGGAGGTCTGAAGGAGGGAAGTCGGTAAGGGAGTCGGAAGAGAGGCGACGTTGGGATGTGTAATAGAAGAATCTGTCGCCTTGCCTAAGGATGGCTTTGGTGTGAGAGAACTCTAGATCTCCGTCCTTTTCAATGAATGCTTCACTTTGGTCGTAAACATCGCAAGTAGCCTCAGGTACCGACCGAGTTTATCCGTACCTACCTCGAGTCAACTCCATGTCCATCAAACCTAGGGAAAACACGGGATGGAGGACATCATGTGACTGGATCGGGAAAAGTCACTCGACCGTTGATGGTGGCTGACTAAGGCACGAGGTAACGCCATTCCCCTGCAACAGGTTGGCCCGCCCTGAGAGAGGTGAGACTGCCAACTTCGTCACGATTTGCCCCGCCAGTGACTCTTCCTCGATCCACCTCCATCCCATCTCGGGGTCCGTCCCAGTTGTCCGGACCCCTCTGTGATCCTTACCTCTTTTCTCTAGTCAAGCTACCGGATAGTCCTATCTTGTCTGCCTACGTCCCTATCTCTCTCTTTCATTCGAATTCCATCCATCCCTTAGGGCCCTGACACAGAGCCTGCCTTGCCTTGTCTGGCTGGTCAGTCGGATCGAGCTATCGGCTCGATTGTGTTTGCTTCTGCAGAACGTCAATCCGGCCAACGGTTGAATAATCCGCGCCTCTCCTCGAGCGTTAGGGACGAAGCACCTCTCGAAGTCTCGAAATCGAACATGAATCCGGTCAACTCGAGCGTGGGAAAGTCTCTCCCTCCAGCATCTCTCCCCGCGCCTGTCCAGGCCGGCCCGACAACCTCGAGTTTCGAATCATCCCGTCGGCCATCTCAAACCGGGTCTCCATTCGCCCAATCCACGCCGCGCAAGGTGCAAGGCTCCCGAAAGCAGCATCGAAATCAACGACGACCCGCTCTCGGAGGTAGGGCCAATAGCGGCGTTGATGAGGAGGATGCCATGGAGGAATTAAGGGCAGTCAGGAACCCATCGAGCCGGCGGGGCCAGACGTCGATCACTCATCTTCTCAACTACTCTATGCCACGACTGATACAAGACCACCATTCTCACGGTAGATCATATCGACGCCATTCGACGTGGGGACAAGGTTCTGGCTATCATGCCATTGACAAGGCGCGATATGTCCACGCCAACTATCGCTTCGTTCTGTCTCCAGAAGGCACTTACAGCCACCATGCAGCAAACGCCGACATTCACCTAGATTGGTCTCTGGTCATGCAGATTATCGCGTCAAGTGAGTCCCAGGCCGCGTCATGTCCGATCTGTCTCTCGGATCCAGTCGCTCCACGAATGGCGAAATGCGGGCACATCTTCTGCTTACCCTGCATGATCCGATTCATGAGTTCCGGCTCTAGCGAAGACGAAGGAAAAGGTAGAGGGCCAAGGTGGAAGAAGTGCCCCATCTGCGAAGACTCGATTCAGCTTCAAGATGTACGGCCTGTTCGGTTCTATGCCGCGCAGGAGAGCCCGTTCCCTCGGGTTGGTGACGATGTGGTGCTGCGACTGATGGCCCGGAGTGCAAAGTCAACAATCGCCCTACCAAGAGAAGGGGGGGCAGATATAGTACACGCCGGGGAGGATATCCCCTGGCACTTTGCAGCCAACGTTCTTGATTATGCGCTCATGATGAAGGGCACGACTGAATACATGGAGGCCCAATTCGACGAAGAAATCGAGGCGTTGCAGCGCCAGGCGAAAGAGGACGAGACGCTCTTCGGCCAAGACGGGGAATGGTCTCAGAAGGCAGTGCGAGCTGTCACGGTCGCCAGAGGGAAACTGGGCGATCTCAAGGTTGCCGAATCACCAGTTACAAACCAAGGGTCGGAGGTGGCGAAGCCATCGTCGGATGCCGATTTCTACTTTTACAGCTCTCCTCCACACCTCTACCTCTCACCATTGGACATCCGCATCCTGAAAACCAAGTATGGTTCATTCTCGTCGTTTCCATCTACCCTACTTCCCCGCGTCGAGCACATCTCGACCGGTCATGTTGTGGACGATGCACTGCGTCGGCGTGCCAAGTATCTTGGGCATCTCCCTCATGGATGCATCATCAACTTCCTGGAATGTGACTGGACCGACATTGTGCCGGCGGAAACGCTGGCATCGTTCTCGGGCGAGATTGAACGGCGACGGAAACGCAACCGCGACAAGGAGTCACAGGAGGAGCGGGAGCGCCTTCAGGCGGAACGGCTTGAAGCGGCAGCTATACGCAAGTCGACCGGGTATCAGAAACCAGCGGAACGCTTTGAGGGGGAGAATGGGCCCCGAATGGATCTATCCGAGTTCCAGCCTCTAGCCGGTCACTCTGGAGCTACTCCGCCAGATCCAAGGCCTGGGTTTGAGACGCTCGCATCGGTGTCGACCAGTCCATCGACAGAAAGGACGGTCTGGGGTACGAGGGCGATCAACGCATCGCCCGAGATGACACCAGTCAGGACCGTCGGCGTCGACGATGCCGACGACGGTTGGCTAAATGATGATGCCGTCTTTGGGGCAGCAGAACTAGAGATGCAGATCCAGGCCATCCAGGCAGCGGAGAATAGCGCAGCTCGCCCTGCGAACAATGGTGGTGGTGGTGGTGGTGGGAAGAAGAAGAAGAAACAGAAGATCACGCTCATGAGTACTGGTGGGCGGAGAGGCAACTAAGAAGATCAAGTTTCTTTCCCTTTTGTTTTGGGATCACGGAATGAACAGGACGACGGGATTACAGAGACTCTACTTGCGAGAGAGACATCGTAGATGCCATGAGCTGGTGGATGGCGGCGCGTCTCGGAGTTTGGACTGTATTTCATTGCTTTCGATTCGAGTTCTGAGCGAGTTCGGTCGTTGAAGTGGTGGTTGTTTGTTTGGTAGTTCTATGGGCAGTAATTCCTACTGATTGTCTTTCCTTGGTCCAACAGTGTGTGTTTTGATGAGTGTATATATATATTTATATATATATATATACGTTGGAGGTAGGTAGCATGTAGATGGTGGCGACCTTGGTATTTGAGCAAATAAGCCAAAGCTATCAAGACATTGTTGTTCATGAGTCCTCGTCAGTCCTCGTCGGATGCCCTGATATTGGCAACTCCGGAGTGTCTTATCTTATCGGCCTAGATTTTGGTCTTGAGGCAAGATTGACCAATAGGAAAAGGCCTTCGCGTACCTTCATGGCTGATAGCGGGGCCAAGTCACTTCTACCCAAAAATTTTAACCCGCGATGGGAAAAAAAAGTCGATACAGAAATCAAATCTACCACAACCCTGCGACCAGCACCGACAATTTTCATCTACGACGACGTACAAATCAACGCACTCGACAGTGTGCTACGACGAAGGGGGTGATAAATCGGGAGATAAACCACACACGACTTGAAACGAGACAAGAGGAAGCGCAGGAGAGGCGCCAACCAAAGAGGAATCGAACCAGAGCATGGCAGCCCAGACATCGCCATCTCTCACATCCACGTCGCATACACTGACCGCGCCTCCCATCATGGCGCCCTCAGGGTCCCTCGCAAATGGCCATGTGCTTGCGCTTCTAGAGAATCTAGCAGAGGGAAAGCGTCATACTTTCCTCCAACCCACACCCGCGATCCCTACCGAGTCGCTTCATCTCGTCAAGAACACCCTCGAGGGTTTCGCTGCACAGGTCGGCGATGAACAACAGCAGAGGTTGAAGGAGAACCGGAAGCGGAAGAGGGCTACTACCGGGAAGGATGATGTCCTCAAGATGCGCAAGGTCTACATCGACGGCTTCGAGACGGGACAGGTGTGGCAGCAGGCCAAGAGGATAATCGGCGGTGTGCTCAAGTACTCGGAAGAGGCGCTCGCAGAGCTACAGGAACGAGATGAGGTCGTGGTGAATGGCGTCAACGGCGTCAACGGAAACGATTCCAAGGTGCTGGAGTTTGGGGAAGACGGTTTCGAAGTTGGGTCGGACGATGAGGAAGAGGACGACGAAGACGAAGAGGGCAGCTCGGACGAGGAAGCCGATGACGATGAGGAACAAGTCGAAAATGATGAACTCTTGGAGGGTGACCAAGAAGACGACTGGGAAGATGACAATGGAGCAGAAGAAGGCGACGACGACGAGGAGTCGGATGAGCCATCTGAGGAGTACACCGAGGATCCTGATGGCCTGAACGATGGCTTCTTCTCCATTGACGACTTCAACCGACAAACACAATGGTTTGAAGACCAGGACGCGAGAGGTGATCCCAACACCGACCACGCCAGTGACGACGAAGATGTGAACTGGGAGGCCGATCCCATGGCACCCACCAAGGCATCGAAAAACGCTGGCGGCAAGGTCTCATTAGAGGAGGAGGAGGGTGGTGATGATAACGACGACGACGACGATGATGACGAGGCTGGCCCTACCTTTGGAGATATGGCCCTAGATGCGCCGGAAGGCGACAGCGAAGACGAGGGAATGGAGGATGCCGTCGACGACGAGGGCATGGACTTGAACGCCAACGACGTCTACTACAAGAACTTCTTTGCGCCTCCCCCCAAGAAGAGCAAAGGAGGCAAACCGAGGAAGACTGTCAAGTTCGAACCCTCAAAACCAGACGACGCCGATATCAAGAGGGCCATGGCCGATGTGCGGAAGGACCTCTTCGACGATGAATCAGAAGCAGAGGACTCCGAAGATGCCCTGTCTGACGCATCCGCCGGCGACCCCAAGTCTCGTCGCTCCGCCCACGAACGCAGGCAGGCCAAAATCGCCGAGGAGATCCGCAAGCTCGAGGCCGCATCTGTCGCCAAGCACGAGTGGACGCTCTCCGGCGAGGCCGCTGCTGTCGATCGTCCCATGAACTCCCTGCTCGAGGAGGACCTCGACTTTGAGCACATCGGCAAGCCCGTGCCGGTCATCACGCCCGAGGTCACAGAGAGCATCGAGGACCTCATCAAGCGTCGCATTCTCGCCCAGGAATTCGACGAAGTCATCCGTCGTCGCCCAGACACCGACGGCATCCCCGCCGGTACTCGTCGCGGTCTCGTCGAACTAGACGACTCCAAGGCTACAAAGGGCCTCGCTGAGATCTACGAGGAGGAGCACGTCAAGAACACCGACCCGGATAACTACGTCAGCCAGTCCGACGAGAAGCTCCAGCGCGAGGAGAAGGAGGTCGAGGCCCTCTGGCGAGACGTCAGCGCCCGCCTAGACGCCCTCAGCAGCTGGCACTACAAGCCCAAGCCCACGGCACCCACGCTCTCCGTCGTCGCCGACGTAGCCACCGTCGCCATGGAGGACGCCCAGCCCACGACCGCCCAGGGCGTCGCCGGCGAGAGCAGCCGCATGGCGCCCCAAGAAATCTACAAGGCCGGCGAGACCAACACCGCCGCGCAGGGCGAGGTGGTCACCAAGGCTGGTCTACCCGTCGCCCGACAGGAGATGTCGCGCGAGGACAAGCTGCGTCGACGACGTCGGGAGAAGGAGCGCGTGCGGAAGGCGGGTGGTGTTGATGGCGGAAAGGTGGTTAGCAAGAGGGCCAAGATGAAGCAGGATACGATCGCGGAACTGAAGAAGGGTGGTGTCAAGGTTATCAACCGCAAGGGTGAGATTACGGATGTTGATGGGAAGAAGGCCAAGACGATTAAGGTGGCGTCAAGTGGGAGTTATAAGTTGTAGATTTGAGGATGAGGACGGAGGGACGATACAGACGGACGGACAGACGGACGGGAAAGATGAAGAGACAAACAGAGGTGACAGAGTGACATATTGGTTAAGGAGGGAGAGGGGGGTGCATTGGCTTTGATCTTTCAAGCGATTCATAATAGAAAGGAATTTGACTGTTCAGTTCTGTCAAGCTCGCTTTTCTTCTATCTCTTGACCCATCCATGACTTTCTCAGATCCTTTCTCGTGGTTTACAATATCAATACACCACAAAGAGTTGCTCCAAGAGTTGCCATAATGAACATGTTTCTAAAACGTGTGAAAAGAACCCAGGTAAACAAACCCTCGCAACTAAGAGCGTATCGTACAACAACAAAGCTTTCCCAGAAGTCCCCCCAACCAACCGACCATACTCAAGGAAATAGTACCTATTCCTCGTCAAATTATACAGCCGCCGCCACCGTCAGTCCATGTCGATTCCTTTGCGACTTGTTCATCATCCCTATCCTTATGCCGCCCTATGTCCTTTTTACCCTTCTCCCTATATGCATACATAATCCCTTAACTCCACGGTTCACTTCAAGACAACCCCCCCCCCCCCCATAGCCGTATCCGAAGGATGCCTAAGCGTCAACCTTAGCCTTCTTTGCAAAGGTATCCTCTTCTCCTAGCTCCTCCGCTTTCCGTTTGCCGTTGGCATCGGCAGCGGGGGCAGGGGCGGGAGCTTCCTTGTTGTTCTTCTTCTTCCGAACCAGGCCCGTCAGATCGGTTGCTGTCTTCTTAGCTTCCTCAACTCGGGCCTTGGTGTCAGCGGCGGATTCGCCAATGACAGCGCCAAGGATCCCACCGATAGAGGCGTCCCCGCCCAAGAGGCTGCTGGCGTCAATAGGATCGTTACCAAGATCGACGAGCTGCAGGATGAGTGTTAGCGAGGGGGGAAGTAAAGCATTATGGGGTGGTCATACTCGTGATTCCATGTCACCGATGACATCCTTCATCTCTTGAATGGTCTTCCGCGCCATCTCATTATCCTCAGGCGATGCCATGGTGGCAAGCTCAACCAGCTTTTGCTGCAGTTTCATCTTGGAACTCTTAATCGCCAAACTCATCTGTTCAATGGCCTGGTCACGCAAGCCCTGGTCCATTTCTTCCATCTTTTTGTTGCCATTATCGCCCGGGGTGGTCACGGAGGCAAACTCGTAGGCCAATGAGAGCTTGAAGTGAGCCTCGGCGATGATCTCTGACTCTTGGGGATAGAGATCCAACTTGTACTGTAGCGCGGTACGGCCGTCCTCGATGGCACTTTGATACCTAGGGAGAAGGGATGCGGTTAGAAGGGGCAGGGGTCCCAAGAGCGTGTGGCGCATACCGTTCGTTCTCAAGGGCGATCTCAGATAAGGCATCATGCGTATCTGCGAGACGCTCCTTGATGTGCTTGACGGTAGGCGAGTCACCCTCCGCAACCTGCTTGCCCTTGTCACTCTGCTCCTCGTTGTCCAGCAGCTCGAGTCTCTTCAGATAGCACACGCGGGCAAGATCGAGGATTTCAAAGGCATTGGCCAAGTCATCTTCCTCCTCCTCCTCTTCTTCCTCTTCACCGTCGGCGCCCTATACTAGGAGTCAGTGGTCCGTATCCAAAAGTGATGCCGGATGGTGGTTTGAAATACCTCCTCATCGTCCGAGTCGTCAAAGTTCTCATCTCCAGTGAACTGGAAGAGGGGTTTCTTAGGGTCTGCGCCCTCCTTTGCGGTCTCCCCTCCTTTGTTCTCTGTATCCTTCTGCTCCGCGACGATTGCGACACCCTCTTGGGTGACCTTCTCAGCTTCGGTTCGGGCAGCCGCGGCAGGTTTCTTTGACTTGTTGTCGCCATTCTTGGCCTTCTTTTGCTGTTCCGCTGCAGCAGTGCCACCAAGAACGTCGCTTTTGCTCTGGCCAACCTTGAACAAGCTGCGACCGTAGTGGAAGAGGATTTCGGCGTTGTCGGGTGCGATCTCGCCGTTGAGTTCGGCTTGCAGGACGCTGGCCCTGGAGAAGACTTCAGCAGCCTCCTCGTACTTCTTGTGGGCATAGAGAGTAGTTCCCTTGGCACAAAGATCGGCGAGGGTGACCTTTCTAGACTTGACATCGTCATCGTTTGCGATGAGGGTCTCTGTGTCGGGAGTGTTGACGGCAGGGGTCATGGTGTCGGTCCTTTCCTGACCTAGAGGGGTATCGCCAGTCGCATTCTCAACGGCTCCTTCGGGCTGACCATCGGAGGGCTTCGCGGGCTCGTTTGTAGGCTCTGGAACATCGCCGATTGGCTTTGCGACCTCGTCAACGACAGGTGCCGTCTGCTCAGTGGGCTCGGGCATTGTGGTTGGAGATTGACGAGTATTCCGAAAGGAGGACGACTCAATTGATGATAATGATGGAAGTCCTTTGATAGATTCAATGATTATCTGATGCCGAAGAACGATATGGGTAGTTGAATGTGACGATACCAGAAAATCAACTGTTGCGACCAAGAGGGTGGAGAGTTTCCTTAGTTTGCGACAGGCCCAAAGGGGACTGACTGCTCCTTCCCATAGCAACCAACGGACTAGGAACCAGGAAGGTGGGTGGTATGACGCGCCTGGCGATGGGGGAAGGAACGAGTTTCTGCGTGCTTGATTGGGCAGATCACGCGTTGAGTGGGTCGATCTCCTCTTCATGCGACTCAGCTTTCGTTCCGCATGAAGACGGCAGCAGCGTCCCCATAATTCCTCAAATTGCTCGGTTAGAGGACTATATTCTTTAATTGCGTATCGGAACACATTTGTCTCTCTCAATTTGTGCTCCAGGGTAGGTAAGTTATCACGGGAATTCTTTGCAACAATTCATTCTGCTTGGTGTATAATGAATGAATTGACATTTAATGATTATGGACACTAAAATACACAAGTGTTGGCCCTTTCGATGTGCTCTCTCAAATTAGAGGTCAGAACATTGCATTGTGACTCTGAGCATTCTTCATAATTAAACCAGGATTCATCGTCCAGCTTTCGTGCATCACTGCTTCGTGAATTCATGTGAAAACATTTATCTCCTGACAACTCCCGTCCCGCCCCCCCCCCAACAGAACTAAATTGCTTGCTCTGGCGCTATTGATCCGACTTACGGCACCATGGCGTCAACCGGCGAGATTGAATCCCCCAACCCCGCTCCATTGTCACCCAGATCAGTAATCCGCGACGTGGCGCGCCGCACATCGTGGGCTTCGTGCGCGAACGGGACACGAAGTCATGTGCCTCGTTTGTCCCTCCTGGCAATCCATTGGCCGGAAGACAAGCCATTTTCAGGCAGCAACGCCTCTGACTAGGATCTGAGTGAACTTGTTGAGCGATGGAATGTTTGCCCTGATTGACGCTCAGTGAGCGAACATGAAGGTATGTTTCTGGTGGGGGGAGGTCTCGAGTATAAATCCGCGGGGTAGAGCCTGTCCAAGGAGACGACCATCACCATCTCCAAGGCTATTCATTGCATCAAAGTCAACCTGGAATCAATAAGTAAACCAGACAATCCCCCTTCCTCGTCAACAGAGTCAATTCGACAGTGTCTGTCTGCCATGGATGATTCCCTCGTCAAGGTAAGCGCCTAACCCCTTGTCCAGCACTTCGCACACTAATTAGGGTCTTGATAGGAAGCACTCGGCCAGATCTGCTGGCTTGAGGTGCCCGTTAGAGATTTTGCCCGTGCCAAGAAGTTCTACACTGAGCTCTTCGACTGGAAGTTCGCCGATGAGCCCGGAAAACCCTACGGAGACTGTGTCAAGAGCATGCACTTTTTCTCCAAGGGCAAGACTCTGAATGGTGCATTCCTGGAAATGGACGAAGAGTACCACGTCGTTAACAACGTCGCCGGAAACCCGGCAGCATTGCCGATTATGCCAACCTTTTGCGTCGAGGATTGTGCCGAGATTCTTGACAAGGCCGGTCCGGCTGGGGGCAAGACTGCCATGTAAGTGTGGCCACGATACAGAGCCAAGTCAAGGAACACAATGACTGACATTTCTTGAAGCCCCAAGACAGCCATCGGCGGGGAAATGGGCTTCTTTGCCCGTCTCATCGACACGGAGGGTAACATGATTGGAGTCTGGTCTCAGAAGTGAACATGGAACCTGAGGTCGTGTTTGTGGGTTCGGTTCGAGTTGAATGGATACCAGTCTGTCTTTTCCATCAGTCGGGATAATATCAATACCATGGAACTGTTTCTTGTTAGGCAAGAGTCGCGAGCGTCCGCGAGTTGTCTGAGCGGTGGAAAAACGAAGGCACTGTGTGTCTCTCTCACGGGGAAAATGCATCACAGACCCCGTTTCTCCCACATCACTCGGTACCATTGTTCAGGTAGTAGGATCCTATCCTAGACGAGGCGATGAGGGGTTTGCCGGAAGCGATGCTGGCACCCGAGCCGGAGCCGAGACTGGACTTGGACTTTTGCTACGTAGTATCCGTACTTGGAAAGCTTGGTATGTGACTTCTCTCGTTGTCTGGTTTGGCAGATCTGTCGAGAGCTGAGGGTGTTGTTGAACTGGGATCGATGCTCATTCGCGGGATAATTATGTTTGATAGGTCCGTGGATAGTTGGACAGGACCGGGGTATGCCTCAGCCTGGGGGTCGGAGACTTTACCGAACTACGAAACACATGTGCTCGTGCACCATCAGGTTCTCTGACGAGCGTAACCGAGCCCGTGTGTTAATTTCGATATCTGGAGAGATGAACGTCAAAACCATCCGAAGAAGCAAGCTTGAACGTCCCCAAAGAAGGAGAAGTTGCGCCATGTTGACAGAACAATTAATGCTGCATTGGTCACCGCTGGGCTAGAGCTCAGATTGGACATCTTGAACATGAGCTAGCGACAAAAAACTATAGAGATCTAGTGTTGCAAGGCCACGCGGAATATTGATAGATGACGTGACGAGAAACATTCAAGTTTCGTTCAACACCGGCAAGGGATCCTGACTATTGAGTGGCTGGCTGTTTGACAAACTGGAGAAGCAACCTGTGCGTGTTGGTTATGCACTCATGTATTCTACTCTGGATGGTGTTTCTTTGAAGGGGGCTGAGTTGCGGTGATGATGCTTCAATATTGATCCACCAACACGGAAACATTCATGTACTACCTACCTAGGTACGTAGTAATAGGTCATGCTTTTCGGCAACGGCGGCCAATTTCCTATCCGTCGGCCGCTTAAACTGGGATCGTCAAAAAAATGTAATGAAGATGGGATCCATTCCTGGTCGACGACGTACGAGATGGATCTGAGCGGTTGGTCAGGCCAGTCTTTTGCTCGTCCATGGTCTTGAGTTGTAGATACGTTGTGTGGATGTGACATCGACAATAATCTTCATCTCTCAACGTCGATTCAGAAAGCAACGATGTAATCCTACATTTCCTGGAACTTCTATTACTGGAGTCATAAATAAGAGGTTACCAACTGTCCATACTTGCTCAAGGTACTAAGGTACAGAGTCGATGTTACCGTCGTGTCGTTAATTGCTTTAAATGGGGGTGTCGCATGGCCATGAAACAAACTGCAGGGACTACCCGGACATTTCAACAGTCGAAACACCCGCGAACCGAAGTTTTAATCAAGCAAGCTAGGGAAACTTGTGCGGGGGATACCAAAGACATGATTGGAGGAACATAATCCACCCCCAAAGTCCAGCTATCACGAGTCGTGGAGAATCTCAATTCCGGCGCCACCCCCGTCGAAAGCTCTCTCGTGGCGTTTTCCGCCTCATCTCCACTTTGATATGAATGGAACGAAAGACGGGCATTGACGAACACCCTTTCTGTATTTATCAGAGGAGAGGCGAGAGAAAGGGAGTCGATGCTTATTTCATGCGTGGACGGGATTTACCCCAAGAAAATCCGTCCACTCGATGTGTGCAGTGTGTAGTAGGAGGTCAATCCGTTGTTTGTTGTTTCTTTACCTACCTAGGAACAAGAGGAATTACCCCCAATTCCCTTTTACTGGACAAATTCGATGCCCCAAAAACCGAGGTAACCAAGTAACACTAAATTAGCACCTTGGAAAGCAACAGGTACGATGTCAAGTGTGGTTGCCCCCACGTTGAAAGATGTTCTTTCCTGTCCGAGACATTGCAAGTCCAGCTCAACAAGGCTCCTTCCCTCCCTCAGTGTGAGTGTGAGATGACCCCTGCACCTTCGACATTGGGATGAGAGTTGTCGACACCTCGGGGTTTCTCCTTCCATTCCTGTAAACACACACACACAAACATCTTGTATCGTGCCTTCCACTAGTACCTACATGTACTTTAGCTACAGTATCTTAATGAGGGGATCTCAACTCCTAATTTTCAACTTCTTTCATCCAACAAAGTCACAAACACAAGAACTCGGGATCTTTTCATCCCCCCTGACCGTCCACCACTCCTCTCACTACCACGACGTTTCTCTGTCGTCCTTTCTCTGTCGTCACATCGTCGTCGTCGTCGTCGTCTGAGTCTGCATTGCTCTCCGTCTCCCTGCAAATCCCCTGTGGTGGAACAATTCCACATCCTACGGCGGCCGCCATCTTCCCGACCCTTCCACCAACAGCAACACTCGAGTTTCTCCTACATCCCTGGTCGCCACCGTTTTTTCTCGATCCCTCCAGGTCGGGCCCGAAGCTCGCTCCGGTCAGCTCCATCACCTCCGTCAGGGATCCCGTCCCTTGTTTCACCCCGGCCGTGCTCTCTCTTGGTCAGGCTCAAACATCCCATCAGCCAAATACTCTCGCTTGGCACCCTTTAGCGACCCCAACTTGGCTGCAGGCATTTCGTCTTCCCTTTGTCGACATTGCGACACACATGTCAACTGTATTCCTTTCCCAGATCCCCAGGGCTCCATTGTGTCGTCGTTCTTCTAGGTACGGTCCCCAGACGTGGCCATTAACTAGACCTGTCCCCCTGCTCGCCTCTGCCCTTCCTCCCTCATCACTACAAGACCATCCAAATTTCCCACTTCCTCTTCCCCCTCTGTTTCGCTTCGCCCACCTTGGGATGTACCCCATATTCTGACGTCGTCTCCACAGGGTCCGCGCTCAAGCTCGCGCACACAGCTACGCGGCCACGCCGAGATCTCAGTCGCTCCTAACATGGTCCCGTATTTGAACTCTTGCCTGCGCCTTTAGAAGAGCAATTGCCAAACTTACCGCCGCTTGTCAACCGCCTCTGTTCGTCTCATCTTTGCGACCTGGTCTCGGGCCTTCAAACGTCCAACGCGCAAACCGACGTCAACCGATTTTCGACACCATTCATCGATTACCGACCACTCAGCCTCCAGCAAAGAGCCAGTCTGTAAACCGAGTCGCAACCTAGCTTGTCAAGCCCCGAAAGAGCCGCCGGCGCATAAACTCCCGTTAACTGTGGGAATGCCACTGTTCCTCTCATCCGACACTTGGGATTTTTGGAACCTGCTGGTGTAGTGTTACGATACCTATCATTGAAGAAGAGGCGGACCTGTTCAACTCCTTTGGAGAGCAATGGACGTCATGACTGCAGTTCAACTACCAATGGCTGAGCCGTCCATGGGCTCGGCCCCAATCATCGCCCTGAATGGCTCTCCGAGTACCGTTGATATGGAGGTAGATCGACAAAGTCACAGCCCAGTCATTTTCAATGAAAGTAGCTTTGGAAGCACGCCAGCGCGAGGGGATACCAGGATTGTTGCCGTAGTCTTTGGTCCAGGGCAGGATCAGATCGTCTCGATTTTCGCCGACGTGTTGGGAACACCATTCAAATTGAAGACTGGTTTCAAGCACGTATCCGCAGAGGACTGTGGCTTCGTTGTCGGGCTTCAGGCTCCCGAGGCGAAAGAGGACATTGCCGCGCGCGATCAGGAGCTCGTCGTTGTCATCAATGCTCACTGTGTCAACCTAGGAATACCTCCAGATATGCACCTCTCCGCCCAATGCGACTACGAGTTCCTCTACACCGAATCGCCCTTCTTCCGGCGCGATCTTGCCCGATTTACGTCGTTCACGCTCGGCCAAATCAACCACCATGAGGCTCTGATGGCCAAACCGAGGACTTACTTTATCTCGACCACGTTCCCGGACGTGCACGCCGCCCTGCCAAATATAGACATCCTGACCGTGGGTGCGGATGCTGTCGAGATTCGCGTCGACTTGTTGCGAGAGCCCCTTGGCGATGGTTCCTTTTCCGAAGTCCCCAGCCTCAGTTACGTCGGCGAGCAGCTCATGCTTCTTCGACAGCGGACTGAATTGCCTATCATCTTTACAACGAGATGCACGCGAGAGAACGGAAGATTCCCGATGCAAGACCCGGAGATCTACTACGACTACCTGTACCGTGCTATCCAGTGGGGTGTAGAGTATATCGACGTGGAGTTGTGGCTACCTGAGGCTATTCGACAGAAGCTGTTTGAGAAACGGGGCAACTCTCGCATCATGTCGGCATTCCACGACTTCTCCGGAACCTTTCGATGGCCATCGAAATATGCTCAAGACGTTTTCCAGAAATCGATCCGGTACGCGGATATCATCAAGATGATTGCCATCGTCAACGAACACAACGAAAACTTCGAGCTGGAGTATTTCCGGTCCAAGATGCGAGCCGAGTTCCCGGATGCTCCTCCCTTTTCGGCCGTGAACATGGGCGAAATCGGCCAACTTTCGAGGACCCTGAATCCCGTCTTCACCCCCATAACGCATCCTCTTCTCCCGATTATCGCCGCTCCTGGCCAGCTCAGCGCCGCTGAAATCAACGCCGCCCTGTCTCTCCTGGGCCAACTATCTACGAGGCACATATACGGCATTAACAGCACTGCTTCCAAGAGTGCCACACCTCAGGCGCCCTTTTATGAAAAGTGTATTAATGAACTAGGTCTCCCGCATCATTTTGCAGTTGTTGAGCGACATCCGAGCAACAGAGGAAGCATGGAGGCATTGTGCAACCAAAGACAATTTGGTGGCGCGTATCTGAACCCAGGCTTTCCGTATCATACCCTGACGAAGAACAGTGCCTTCTTCTCAGGCTTGAATGGAGGCAATGGGCCGGTTTTGACTGAAGCTGCCCGAGTAATTGGAATTGTCGATACGATTGTCGTCCAATCTAGGTCCTCGTCGAGGTCGTCATCGCCTGGTTCGATCTCATCAAGTCCACGCCAGAGGCAGAGCGACTCCCTAGAGCCTATCGGTCAGCCGGGTCTATCCCAGAATGCCTCTCTGGTCTTTGATAACGCCGGTTGGAAGGGAATACTTAGCACACTCACGCGGGATGTGGCACCATCCGCATACTTCGAACGTTCGGCTGTGGTTTTGGCATCATCTTGTGATGATGCCGCGCCAGTTTTATTCGCCATGAGAGCACTCAGAATTGCCAAAATCTATACTGTCGGTTTCAGGACGTCACCCTCGCTCTGTCGAAACGCACCGCCGATCGAACCGTTTACCAGCCTCGAGAGCCTGCAACGTGCACGATCGGTCGAAGACGAAAGTTCTCCATTTGTGATTGTCTCGGCGCTTCGCCCAGAGAAGAGCAATCTTGTTGGCATGCTGCTACGAGCGTTTGGGAGCGTCGGGTCGTCGGGATTGATCAACACAAAGAAAGTATTCCTGGATCTTGCGGATGGAGGAGCGACTCGAAGGGGCCTTGATCTAAGTTTGATCGCAGAGAAGTATGGGTTTTCTGCCTACGGCGCGGATGATGTGGCGGCTTTCACGACAGTAGAGAGCTTGCGGCTGCTAGTAGGGCAGAACGTTCCGTATAGCTTCGTGCGGTTAGCGACTGGAAGCCATCGATACTGAAGCGTGAAGAGCATACAGCGTTAGCGAATACCCGACGTCCATCGACCAGTTCTCCCCAAGAAAGGAGGTAACGTTCAAGTCGAACCGGAACACCCCGACTTCCGAATCCAGAGATGTCGGTCCTTCTCAGGAAAAGGGCCGAACCCTGAATTGGGTAGATATCCGGAGGACGATACCCTTAGGGGCAAAAACTGGATACGCAGAGCAGCGGCCTAGGCCGGTCGGTGGGATCAGAGAGACAGGCCGTTTTTCAGCCACACCAGCGGTGGCCGTTGTCCCGGCGCCATCCTCCATTACCAGCGCCAAGGTCTTGACGACAAAGCGAGGATTTGCCAGCACTTTCGGATCAGGGCGGGGGCTGAAATTAACTCTGGCCGTTGAATTCGCCAAAGTCGATAGCTATCGCCCATTGCATACCGACTTGAGTGAAGAATCCATGACTCTGGAGCATCCGGAGTGGGTTCATGGCAACCTTGCAGCGCGGGATGACCGGTCAGGCCCTTCGCCCCCAGAGGCTGTTAAATACCCGTGATTTTCGTACAGATGGATACGTATATGTATATGTGCTTCATTATCTAGGGCTATGATATCTGGGGCCCGGTCTGGACGGGGTTGGAGAGCATTATGAATATGATGAAGATTACTTGTGGATATCCACGACACAAGGGAAATGGGGGCTATGTATTGGGAGACACGTTCAGTAGTTGACTTGTCTTTCCACGGTTAGCGAAGAGACACGCGAAAAGAATATAATGAGCTAAATCAACAAAAACCCCCACTGGCAGAAACCTGTTTCCTCATTGTGGATTTCAGTCATGTTCCCTTCGTAATTGATGACCGTATTCGCAAGGCTTAGTTGGATACGCAACACTCCAGCGCCATTGCTAACAAACCCCGGTTGATCTAGCAGGCTTTTGACTCTACAGACGGCATAATAAAGCCCAGTCGACATTAGAACGGCTTAGAGGCTGTGTGAGAATCAGGGCGCTTGAGAGGAGGGGGCCGAGATCACCCACCCCCCCCTGGAGCGAGTACTTTTGGCCACCCACCTCGGCGGCGCAGGCGTCATGTAGGGGGTCATGTAGGTAGGCGGCCGGCACCAAGGATTAAGAGTTGCGTATTATAGGTATGAGGCCACATGGAGCTTTGCCTAGACTTTCCAAGACGGCGGATGACGGATGTTTCCAGAGGAAGTGAGCGGAGGGGGACGATGGAGGAGGCGTGTGTGACGCGGATCGAGACAAAACAGCTGAACAGTGGGATGATGGAAAAGAAGAAACGAAACATGGTGAAGCAAGCTGGGTAAGAGATTTCATTGTCTTCTGACTAGGAGGGTGTATGTTGGGTAAGAAGTCATTCTTAGTCAATGCTGTCCGACCACGCAGTGGAGGCTTGTGTTGAATGGAAGATGAGCAGACAGCCATCTCAACGCAACAAGAGCTGCCATGACATCTCATGTGCTAAATAAAGAAGTTCAAATCTCCTCCTGAGATGCTCGCCCCGAGTCTTGCGGAGGAGTACGTTGCACACAGTTATGGAGCCAAATGCGAGGGTTGTCTCTCAAGGATAAGGAGAGACGGGCCATGCCGCCCCAGGTGATAAAATCAATATTTCGATGAACCCACCGGGATAGTTGTGGCGATAGAGCAAGCAAGAATACTCCGTAGTCCATGGAGGGACCTTTGTGGAAAGCCAAGGGATGTGATGATCCGGTTCTGGCATTTTCGGGGATCGAGCTGGGGTAACCGGGACTTGGGGCGGCACGGAATAGGATAGAGCAAGGTGGCGGTATGCACAGGAGATGAGGAAGATGAGATTGGGGACGATAAACGGTAGCCTTCTCTCTCTTGGGCATAGCAAAGTCCAGGGCGAAGAATGAGAAGAGACCTTCTTGGGTACGCCGAAATAGGGGGCTTCGGTCAAGAGGGGGAAGACTAAACCAAATTTTGACGACACTGCTGCACATTGGCCTCCGTAGCCTCTCCGGCACTCCCGCATCAGATAGCGAGTTAGATGTCTGGCAATGTCTTGAGCGCGGTAATGCTCAATGCAGGACGCACATCGCCAAATGGTGACGGTTGACCAGGCCTCCCCGACCCACCAACCGCACACACCGCGATGGAAATGGCGAAGGGATAGAACAGTTTCCACTCCGTGTTCTGTGATACGATGATGAGAAACATCAGCGCTTCTTTGCTGAATGCTGCCCTGGTGTTTGGACGAGAAAGACGGATGATGGGGGTCGAACTCGAGACTTGCGACGTATCAGGTCGACAGCTGACTGTCGTTAGGGCTGCAGTATGCAACCAAGTCACAGATTTCTTTGCCCCAGCATGGGGGATATCGGATCGTTCACCGCTCAGAACAAATGAAGGATGATCGAGGGGCGAGCGAGTGGGGAAACCATATAATCCAAGAGTCGAATGGGAAGAAGGGCCACGCAGTGCGGAGTGCGGGAGGCCGAGACCAAGTATTCATCCCTAGCCGCCGGCAATGGCAAGATCGTGGGAAAAAGAAAGAGACTCGCGTACGCCAAAGGTCGGAGAGTTATCTTAGGTGAGATAGGGGCCTCTCCCTTTGACCGCCGATAACATCATGGCATAGTTGACGGTACCGGCCGCCTTGATCCCGGCCTTCTGCCCATACGGAAGGACTGCTTGTAATTGCCCTCTAGAAGACGAAGCTTCGCCAAAGGTGATCGAGCACAAGGACTCGAAGCTCTACAGGCTTCGGGGATCTGCCCGGGCTCTTTCAAACCTCCCTGATGTGGTTGGCCCACCCACGGAATTGTCGGTTTGGGCGTGGTTCTTGCTCATTGACGCGAAGAACTAACCGTGAACAGGGGGAACCTGGCCGGTGAGCAAGCTGATCGCAGCCTCAGATCTGATTATGTGACGATCTTTCGTCTGGTGTCACGGAATGTGAATGGGAAGACATACATAAGAGACGGAGGCGAGCAAGGGGCCATCAAATCGCCGGCATTCTAGGCCAAGTTCCAACCCCCCTGGCGTAGCAACCAGAAACCATTTTGGGCCAGGCTCTCCTCCTGGCCGGATGGAGGGTTTTGGGGACAAAAAGGCCCGCTGGGAACTGCCGCACTCGGTCTGACTGATTGCGACACACCCAGTCCATGGATCGAGAGAAAGGTTTTAGGAACCTCCACTGACGGTGTGGAGCGTGAGACTATCTAGAATAGTGCAGTCTCAAGGATGACCAGAGTCGGGGTCCTTCATTTGGGAAAGTTGAGCAGTCTCTAACTCGTAGACGCCGTTCGGGTCCTTGCGATCGTGGGGCCTGGCCCTGTGGAGGTGCTGAAGACAACAGGGCTGAACAAGAGATGTGAAACGACCACGCTTCGCCGATGAGTCTTGGGATACGGTGAACGTGAACTTTGCCTTGCCGTAGTTGAGATTCGTGCTGATAACTGAGCTAGAGGATGATCAACCACACACAAAGGCAACGTGGGCGAAGCGAGTGTCACTTGTTTCCGACTTTGGCAATCCGTCGACCTGGACGACGGGATCAGATATTCTTCTGGCTTGTTCATGTAAGGCGACTTGATAGAACGGCGTATCGGGACCTATCAACGATTCATAGTAGCGAGGACGTAGTGCCGGTACAGCGCCACGAGTGTGTGCCTGCCGACACACTCTACAGCGCCTTCTTAGGGCTATGAAGCGCAGTACTGAGGGCGCGGATAGGTTGGCCGTCATCGGGGCCACTTCCGTCGCTCAGGTACCCGTAACCCGTAGCCCGAGCCCAGCATGGGACCCATGGCCTGGATTGGAGCCCATCTTGCAAAGGTAAGCTTCTCGTCATCGTCACGAAGGCTGGCGTCTGGAGGGCGATCTCAGATCTTGGTGCCATGTTCGCCTACGCGTAGGGTTTCAGCTTTAGGTGAGCCACTCGCCATGCTGACAAGTCGCGGCTCCCCGATGCAGGTTCTCGAGGCTTCGGGGCGCCAGGCCACGGCGTGAGGATGGTTCGACAGTCTAGCTGGCTAAGCCTGGGCACGGATTGGGCACCTGGGGTAAAGTGGAGGACGGCATCCGGACTGGGAGGGCAAAGAGGCAGGGAGCCCGGCAGTGCAAGGCTCACACATTTCGATGACCTCTGCTCCCGCAAGACCGCTCGCGCAAGTCTTGACATCGAGCCCAATAAGGTATATCGTCCACATCTGTCCAAACTTGAAACGTCTCGCACTCTGCATAGGGAGTCGACCGATATCCGTGCGCCGTTACCACATTGCATGTCGTGGTATAATACATCTCCGACTCCTGTGCGTTCGCTATTGTGTACACGATTAATTGACCTTGCAGGATTTGTGTGTTTTCCTCAATGTAGGTAGGTAAACAGGGGCTTTTGGCCACCAGTGACACAACCAAAGAGGGTCCCGGCCGGACTCAAGATCCAAATCGGGGGAGCAGGCCGACCACGAGGAGACAGATACGCACACGCCACCAGGCGACACTAGCCGTGTTGCTAGCCTTGATGAAGACCAGAAAGAGCTTGCAACTGGCGGTTTAGGGGCCGGATTAGTGAAAGAAGGGGTTGAAAAAGCGACTTGTATTGGTGAGTTGAGAGAAGCATCTGGTTGGTCGAGGAGAATGAATCGCACAGATCGATCAACGGTAGCGAAGGCGGATAGAGATGAAATCCAGGTACTACCAGTCGCCACTTGGGTTATTCCAATGCAGGTCCGAGAACTCGAATACCTAGGTGCATATGCAGGTCCAACGGTCTTGGATCTGTGTGTCTCACTTTGCTGCGGGTGGTCTGCTGTGTGTATATCCTTCTCGGGTTCTCAAAGGTTATGTGATTGTGAGCGGTATCAAACAAAAGATGAATGCCGGTGATGCGGAAATGGACCAATCACCCCGGAAATATCGAGAAAAGTTGAATTCCAACACCGAACGCCGGAAAGGGGCTGGTCGATTCTCGACATCACGGTTCCTTTTGTTCAAAGCCCCGGAGGTCTTTGTGGGAGAACCCCTCCATCTCACCTGAGGATATCTGGGCCCAGGGGGGACGTACGGGGAGGCGTCACGTCATTCCTGTCTTATCATCCCTGCTAATAGGAGCGCAGGAACGGTCGTGGTGAAGTGTGTGACGGGTGAGTACCTAGGCAGTGAATGAATGACCCTGACATGAGACGGCAACAGCCGCTGGCCCCCATGTGGTTCTTAACAAAGCAACGAGGTGGCGCTTAGTTGACGGGTTTGTACTCCGTACTCCACGCAACACCATGGTCCTCTGATTGACAGACATTTGCCACCCTGTTGTTCATGGGTCCTGTTTTGCAAGGCTCGGGGGTCCATGGGGGAACTGTCTCGTTGTCAGTCGTCTGTATGGTTCTCACTTCTCTGCTTTATGCATGCCGGCGATACTTGTCACAAGGAGGTCGCGGCAGCGGTCGCATTGGCACATCCACCCCGCCAGAGCAGTCGCTGTGATGAAGCCAAGGGGGAGGAAAGAGGCATTTCGGGTGAGTGTTCAAGGCCCTTGCTTTGTTAATGGTCCACAGCCAAGGCCTCAGGAACAGATCTCATCCCCATCGATGTAAGCTGGGATGGACGAAGGAGAGCAGATTGACATGGCCCCTGTGTGGCCCATCAACGGCGTGCCGGTGGAAGGAGTCTAGAATACGACGAGCTAAGCATGGATCGAGCATGTCCGGGCACAGTAGAGCCTCGTACGGGAGGTAGAGCAGCACAGTACCCTGAGAGGGCAAGGTGATGGGTGCTGGGTAAGAGATGGCATCCATGGATATCATGGACCTGGATGGGCCCAAGCGTTGGGATTCCCACAAGTTCAGATGGCCGTTGGCAGGCAAACTAGTGCGAACCTGAGGTCGGATAGGGAACTAGGGCATAGGGTGTTTTCTTTGGCCTTGTTCGTTCGTGCGTTTAGGTAGGATGGATGGATGGATGGATGGATGGATGAATGTTTGATGCTCTCTGTACCTGCGTAAGGTCGGTCGCCAAGAGGGGGGAGGCTAGGATTTGCCAAATTGCCGGGGGGGGGAGGGAATCAGATTGTCAGTCGGCCTCGTCTCACATCCCGAACTTGCGAGGAACGAGACGAGGGAAACCCAAGAACCGGGTCACGATTGAATGGCAGAGGGCCGACCGGACTCTGAGGAGGAGGAGGAGGCGGGTTGTGAAGTTTGTGACGATGCCCTTAGATCCTGTCCACTCAGTTTCAGGCCAGTCGAGAAAGCAGCCACCACCCTATCGCGACTGCACGGCGTTGCGCCCGTGTGTCGTCCATTTCGGCAGGCCCCAGTCACGCCCCAAACAACGTCGGCCCCGCTATGCTTTAAGCGAGGTGTCGACTACGGAGAAGAAAGGCGCCAGCCCCCACTCGGCCGGGACGCCTAGGCAAGTGCAAACGACCTAGACCACCAAACAAGGGTAGGTGCGAAGCATGGCAGGTACGAATCTGGCAGAACTAGCTCCATCATGGAAGCCTTCCGTCGAGTTCTTCCCTCGTGCCCCCTCGTGCCCCCTTCGTTCCCCCCCTTGTGCCTCCTCGTGCTGGGCATCGTTCATCCTAGGTTCTCTTTGCACACCCGCTGCTAGAACATCCGTCGACCTGGGCCCGGCACTGGCCCTGACCCTGACTGAACTAGAACTTATCCCCTGTTTGCGTACTCCGTACCTTACCTTGTCAGAGGCCGACTTCGAGGCCAAGCCAACGACGACGCCAACGACCAGCGACATCCGTCATCCACACATCCCATCCCTGGATCAGCCAGTGCCATCTTGACGGGACCTTGGATCCTACGCACATACTCCATACTATCCACTTCAGAGGCCATGCAACGGCCATGCCACGGCCATGGTTCTATCATTCACAGGGCTGCTGCGCGCGAAGGAACACCAGGCCTCGTTACGAAAGGCACCCATCACAGCGGGCAATGCACCAGACAGGCCAATGTCAACACCGACAACAAACCCCAATACGCTAGATACAGTTGACCTTGCCCCTGCCACTTTCGCTAAGGGCCCGAGTTTCTGGCCATGGAACTTGGGACCCGCGTGGGCCGGCGTCTGTATCCCTTGTTCAAGACGACGTACATGCTGCCTGCATAGGGACATGCGCATGCGCCTATCCCTTGTCTACCTGGGGCGTGTTGTGGTCTAATATGGTACAGGGAACCCGCTGCTCAGTCTGAACGCAGGGCAGCCCGTGTGGAAACGAAGAAACCGAGGAGAGTATCCGTACCTGTTTACCGTCTTGATGGTCATCCAACCAAATCAAGACCCCATGTCAACCTTGAATCGGCAGAGACGCAGAGCCCGATGATAGGATCGACAGATGTGCTCGGGGGTTGCTACATTTATTGCTGCATCCAGTGCAGGCAGCGGCTTACACTTTGCAGTTCCCCGGCCTTAGTGGTTTGGGGGTGTGTGGAAAACACAACTCCTACTATGTAGGCGTGTTGGGGGCCGTCGCTTTGGGGGCACCCTCACCTTCTCCTCATACAAAAAGGCTCACAAGCCTTGCACTCTCCAATCGTCTCGCGAGTCGAGGCGCCTACGAGATGCAATCACTACCTAGGTACCCCTAGGAGCCTATCGTACTCCCTAGCTTCATCTCAACAAGAGCAAGAGGTCAGCATTGGACTCGGCCTCGGAAGCGGACCATGGGCCCTGTTCGAGGGGACACCCATCTCCAGTCTTGAGCATCCATACCCCACCATGATCCATCCCAACTTCGATACCACCATCATCATCGGCCCCCGGTCGCTGTCACTAGCCACCTCCACACCAGCGGCGACGTAAATGAGGCCGTGGACTGGGGTTAGGGTCAGTCGTACAATTTAGGGACTCCAAGGCTCGTCAACTAGTTGACCTTGTTTTGTCGTCCCGTCCCTTCTTCTCACGACGCCTCATCCTACTTCTAATCCTCAACCCCGTCTTCCTCGTTTCTATCCCTCCTTCAAGTTCCGCTGCCGAGGCCTTTGGAAGACTGATTTGGACACTTCGCCTACCCATTCATCCATCACACGTTAGTGTTGACCAACTCGAATACTCCGAATCCTACTTGCTCTTCGATCGGACCTCCAGCGGACCTTGGGATTGAGAACGACCACACGCGCTGCACCCTAACTGAGAAGACGGCATTCACCTCGACGAGTTCCTTTCGGCATCTATCCTCCGTCTCTGACCCTCTCGAGAGCTTCGCCTCTGCTTCGCCCATCTCGCCCACTCTACTTCAACGCCCTGGATTTGACATGACCGCTTCGATATTCAATCCAATGAATGTTCCGCATATGCCTGGCGTCCACCCTGTGGCCATCCCTCGGCCACAGGTAGGCATCGAGCGCCTTCCTACTCGACGCCTGAGCACCGAACCCCGGGAGTCCATGAACTGCAAGTCGTGCCGGAAGCGCAAGGTAGAAGAAGCCAACCATCTTCGCCTGTGGAAGCGGTTCCTGACAAAACATCTTAGATCAAATGCAACCGGCTTCGACCATCTTGTGAAGCCTGCCAGGTCTTCCAGTGCCCGTGCATTTATGGTATGCCACCCACTGTGTTGCGAGTGATACTGCCTCGGGTGCTCCTTGATAGGGAGCCTACCAAAGAATTTCTGGGTTGACTGACGGATCTAAACTTGACAGATGCCGTACCGAAGAAACGTGGTCCCAAAACAGATGTTCTAGAGGCCTTGCTAAAGCGAGTAGACGGACTGGAGGCCAAACTGAGAGAGAAAGGCGAAGATGATCTGTCGCCTACTCCTGCAACTGAAGCCTCCGGGGGAAAGGGAGGTGTGCCTGGCTCCGGCTCCCAGAGTACCGAGACGGGCGAGCCGTCAACAAAACGACTTGCGATAGATTCACAGACACCCCCAGGCGATACCGCGTCACCATCCCCTCACACACCCGTTCCAAGGTCAGTCCCCATCGCCATAACCCTTGATAGCACCGGCTCTAACTGGCAACAGGGAATCATCTCCTGCTCCAGAGCAGGCCGAGGCTCTTCTTGATACCTACTTTTCCCGCTTCCACGGCAAGCCGTACTACATTCTGGACGAATCTTCGGTCAGGCAACGGCTTCAGCTCAACCAGCTTCCCAAGTATCTTTCCTATGCCATCTCGGCAGTAGCTGCAAGGTATGATTTGTCGCCGGAGCGCTGGGCCATCTGTTAACCGTGGTCTAGATTGACCATCCATCAGAGCGGGCGCCAGGCATCGGCCGCACTCAGCGAGGATTTCGCCGCTCGTGCAAGGCGGGAAATCAACTCTGATGAGCCTTCAATAGATGCCTTACAGGCACTCCTACTCCTTGTTAGCGCCTTCACTGCAGCTGGCAAGGGCAAGAAGGCTCATATGCTCATGAGTAAGAATCATTCCCGTATCCCGAAGAAGGCATCGCTCATCAAATCTAGCAACGGCTACTGGAATGGCTATGGCCCTCGAGATCCACCGCGAAGCAGCTTCAGAAGCCAGGATGACACCAGTCGAGCGGGAAATGCGACGCCGTCTTTTCTGGACTTGCTATCTCTTCGATCGATTTCACTCGACTGGATCAAAGCGGCCAAGTCTCATTAGTGACAACTCCATTCTGCTTCGACTTCCCTCGTGGTCTCCGAACCCATCATCGGTACCCGTGGAGGGCGAGTTCTTCCAGACTGGCTCGAACCTACACTACTTACAGGGCAGCGACAAGAAACCACAGGGCGGCATGGGGATGCTCATCGATATCACGCGCATTCTTGGCATGACCAACCGTTACCTAGCTGCTGGCGGCGTCAAGGGCGATTCACACTTCCCCTGGCATACCCTTTCGACTTTATCAAAGATTCGACAGGACCTCGATGTCTGGGCATCGGGGACCGAAGAAATCTGGTCTAACCTGAGCACTCTCTTCGGCCAGGCTGATTCGTCTGTGCTGGTACTCGCAAAAATGATTTACCACCTCGTATATTGCCTCATCTACCGGCCTTTCCTCCCTATCGACTTGGCTGAGCTAGCGGAGACAGGCCAGCACCAATCTTGGCAGATAGAAGCCACCAACATGTGCTTTCTGCATGCTAATGCCATCGCCGAACTGATTCAACACGGGAATCAAACGGGATCCATAGAGTGGCCCGAATTTGTAGGATATTGCATCTGCACGGCGGGGACGGTTCATGTGCATGGGGCGCATTACAGCAAGCAGGGCAGCCAGGGCGAGGTGAACGTTTTTCACTCGGCAGCGGACTATCTTTCCAGGGAGATGCAGCAACTGAGTGAGTTGCGATATGCGTGGGCGAATGTCCAGCACCAACGGGAGACACTACAAGGTATTATTCATGCTCATGGGGAGCTTGTGAAGACCCTGGCGAGCAATTCGCTTCGATACACGCCTGGTTTCCAAAGCGAAGACTTCTTTGATCGGTACTCCAGCATTGGCGGTCCAGGAGGACCATCCTTTAGTTTCGACGCCGCGAACTTGTGCCTTTCTGACGTCGTCGCCGATTTTGCAGTCGATTCATCTTCCTTTCCGACCGCCAAGAGGGCCACCGATGGCTCTGATCGCCCCAATCTCAAGCGTAAACACACGGCACCATCACTACCTGTGACTCGGAGGCGTCCTGATGTGAGGGTGATTGCAAGCCTTCCATCTTCGGCAACTGGACTCCCTACTCCCGGAACTGCTCGCCGGTCTTTCTCATACACAGCTGGCATGGTGCCCCATTCATCACCTGGGCTGTTCGCAACACCTACTTCGCTTCCACCTCACCAGGAGGTGTGTGGTTTCCAGGCTCACATGGATGAAACAGCTGCAAATCATGCAGCGGTGGCAGCAGCGGCGGCGACAGGCTTTACTCTGTCGCCTGGTACACATCATGCGCCGGGCCAGGGCATGCCTGGCATGGGCGGCATGCCTTTCAGCCCCCCGTATAGTTACGGCTCGGGTTCGAGTGTGTCAAACGCGGTAATTAATGAGGCTCATGGAGGTTACGACGCAATGTTTGGACCCATTCCCACGAACGCTTTCGGTAGCCCCGCTGCATGGCATGGCGATGATAATGCCAAGCTCAATATCAGCCAGCCCATGGCTGCTGCGGCAAGCCCCGGGGCTAGAAGCAACAATGGCAGCATCGGTACAGCCTCAGGGGAAGAGAAGGATCCGTTCTTGAGTCTACTCGAACAACTTGCGGAGAACGAGAATCGACCTCAGCATGGGCAAGGGAGCGAGCTTGATTTCTTCTTGGGAGGCTCTGTTGTGAGCTCGTAAAGGCAAAAAAAAAAAAAAAAAAGAGCGATCTCCCGCATCGAAACAGTTTCGAGTTGTACATCTGGAACGGCACTAGTTTCGAAACGAAACCACGGCAAGGAGTATAGTAAGTAGTGGGTTGCAGGAGAAAGAGCAGGTTGTTTTTACGGATGGTTCAGCATATACATTGGGAGGTTTCACGTTTCACGGGGCCCACGGGTATCAGTCTGTGCTTCTTCTACTTTTGAAGGCGCATGGTTGTGGCAGCATTTACAGGCGCAAAGGTGATTTTGTCATGGGAATTCGAGCGGGTTTGGGGGGTGGGCGGACATTTCTCATGCACGGATGGGATAGTAATGAGATGAGGGAGTTGAGATTTGGGATTTGGGGGTTTTGTCGCAAACGACGACGGGTTTGGGTTGGGGCAACGGATATGTACAATAGAAGGGGGAACAACAAATCAAAGACTTGGACAAACAAACACATCTATCATCTTTACTGCATTTCTCTGTTCCCGTTGTCAACCACGTGGAACTGCCTTGATGACTAGGTAGGTAGTTTGATTAGATATGGGAGGGAGTAGGTACTCCGTAGTTAGGTGGTAATTAACCATATTCCCTTTCCAACGACGCCCGGCCGAAAAGAGTGTCATCTCCGTCCCTACCTACTCCGTACAAAGACAAAGTCCAAGGTCCCAAAGTCCAAATCGATCCCCTGGACAATGTCAACAACGGACTCCCTTGCTAGTGCAAAACTCAAAGATCTAACGGGCGTCTGGGATACAGGTCCCACGTTATATTCCCCGGTGGCCCGGAGGCGGGGCCCGGCAGGGCTCAGCAGGGGGGACGAGGGGGGACAAGGACAGGGAGTGCAAGGGAGTGCAAGGGAGACAAAACCCATGCACGCCATTTGGAGCCAGGGGGGGTCCCTTCAGAGGAGAAGGGATTATCGGGAATGCGGGCCGCAGTGCCATAAGCGAAGAACGTCAAGAGCCCCTTGGCGAAATTGGCAGGGGGGTGTAGCCGGGGTTGAGGATGAGCTTGGAAGAATCGGGAAACCATTTCGTGGCGAGGATGGAGCCATTTGTGGGCAGAGACGACGGTGATGATTCGTCCCCGGTGGCTTGTAGTAGTTGTAAGTAGTAAGGGATGGTTGTATGGAGTAGGTAGGTATGATATGGATGGATGTTGCTGCGGAAAACATCACCGGCGGCGAGAAAGGGCATGGGATGGCTAGGGGGGGGGGAGAGGGGGGAGGACGCCGGCGGGGGTGGTAACTTGAGGGAGGTTTTTCATTGATTGATTGACCCGGTAAGTACCGTTATTACTTATTACTTGGCCTGCCTGGTAGCTAGCATTGGTCTGTTTCTGAGGGGCCGGAGGAGGTGTCAACTGGGGGGTGGGTTGG
>JABFFI010001092.1:0-20624 GCA_013623725.1 Fusarium robinianum | reverse complement strand
GGTGGGGCGGTCGCGGAGGGCAGAAAGGTGGGAGTAGTGGGGGGGGTGGGGGGCTCGGGGAAAAGGCGAAGCGAGATGCGTGCATTGTGTGGATGTAGTTCGCACAATGGCAGCAGGTTTTGATCATCGGCTATCGGATGGGGGGTTTCTTCACGTACCGGGTCCGCCACGGATGTCGTAGAGGGCAAGCTCGGTCACACGGGGGTTGAGCTTGAGGAGGAGGGAGAGAGGCTGGCCGATACCGCCGGCAGCACCGAGGACGGTGACCTTGGACAGCTAAGAGAGCGAAGAAAGAGGTCAGCGTGAAGAAACAAACGGATAGAAACCAATTGGGAAGTGCGACGTAGAAAAGACAATCGACAGGGCCCGTTCTGCCCAACTCTGTAGAGCTTCAAGAGCTTCTCGGCGCAACGGAAATAAAACCAAAGCGACGTGAACAGCAGCAGTGAGAGAAGCTATCATGGGATGGCGGCAAAGAGTATGCAACTCACGTTTCGCGCCGAGGCGGAGAAAGCACGGCTCTGGATCTTGGAAGCGGCGAACATCCTGGCGGTTTACTTTTCGAATTCGGAAGTACGGAGAGGGATTATCAATCGGGGGAAGAAAGAGGTTGTCGTGATGGATGGCTGTTTTATGTCTCTCTCACATGACCCCACGTCATGTGACCCAACCCGTGGCAGTGGGTCAAGCCTCCAGCTTCCATGGTACCAGCAGCAGGACTTATCAGATCGATCATCATGGTCCCAGAAGTTCTCTCATTCTATCCAGGCTTTAGCTAATGGCGTGAAAACTTGATCTCATTCTGTGTTGTTTCGTGTTATGGGTAAAGAAAAAAACAACCCCGCTTATGTGAAGCATCAAGGGTGCATTCCTGCAGCTCATCAGGATTCAATCTGCGACACCAACCCCTCCTACCGTTGTCCAGTGAAGCCTAGGTAGGGTAGGAGTCAGGCTGACTCCCAGCTCATCTAGGCAGAATAATCGAATCTTCTCTTCTACTGAACCCTTGAGTTTCCATCTGCTGCCCAACATACCATCTACTTCCACTCTCTCCCCCTTCAATCCTCATGGCGCAAACACTACGAGAATACGCAGCGGCGGGGTTTCAAGCTCTCCAACTGCGAGTCGCCCACACACGTCTCCAGCTCTTCGACATCCTCGCCCGCTCCGGAGCCGTCTCACCAGTGTGGTCAGCAACAGCATCCAATGCCGACCCTGACCAACAGCAGCCTCTACTAGGGGACCAGCGCGGTCTATCCTATTTGAACGAGTCAAGCTCTGAGGAATTCATCTTGTCCGATGGCCGAAAACTCGGCGTCGCATACTTCGGCGCAAAGACTGGCCCGGCAGTCTTCTACTTGCACGGCTATCCTGGCTGTCGACTCTCCGGCGGGACCTTCTTTGATGCACCTGGCAAGAAATTGGGGGCTAGAATCATCGCCGTGGAAAGGCCTGGTCTCGGGAACAGCTCTCCTCAACCTGGTCGCACCATGTTGGATCATGCGGATGATATACGCGAGCTTGCTGAGCATCTGAACCTCGAATGTTACGGCGTCATTGGCGTCTCGGGCGGCGGCCCATATGCACTGGCATGTGCCTACTCATTACCAGCAGACAAACTAAAGGCCGTCTCCGTCATAGGCGGAATGGCCCCAATTGATGTTGGTACCAAGGGCATGAACTGGAGCAACTGGCTCACCTTCAAGGGGCTGTTGTATTTCCCATTCCTAATCCGCTGGCTGCAGGGTAGAGTGGTAGCTGTACTGAAGAGCATGACGAACGAGAAGATAGTCGATATGGTGACGAGCCGGTTGTCGAACAAGTCATCCAGATGGGTCAGTCCAGATCTCGAGACAATGAAGGACCCTGTATTTCTCAACATGGTGCTCGATTTCTATCGTGAGCATTACAAGCAGGGCGTGGACGGGCATATGGAGGATGGAAGAGTGTTGGTCAGTGATTGGGGGTTTCGTCTACAAGACATCCGCGAGACGATACCGATCCAGTTGTGGTATAGTAAAAAGGACACGAACGTACCTTTCCGGATGGGTGAGGCTATTGCCGCGCGTCTTGGCTCTCGTGCGGATTTCTATGTCAACGAGGATGAGACACATTTGAATCTTGTATTAAAGTGTAGTGCAGACGCTCTAGCGCGCCTGCTTGAGAAGATGTGAGATTCACCTAGTCCGTATGGACTCACGCTGATGAGGTGACCTGTAGTTATAAGAATTGACAAGAATCGCCTTTCTATATCAAGGCTTCGCCCATATGTATCCAGTGTATATGTACCATGTTGTTCGTTTGACTATCACACTTGATCACTTATTGGTGTATATCCCACGTACGCTTCAAAGGCGTATAAAAACGGTGCATTTGCGTAGGCAATCCGTAGATAGAGCTCAATGATTGGCCAGAGGAGTTCTTGGTATCCGTTGGCTGCAACATTGTCAGTGACACGAGATGGGAAGACGAACCACCACATTCAGGACCTACCTGTTGCTAGCTCTCTCGTCCACTGCGTGGTCATGATGATCCAGTACAGAGAAACGGAACATACGCTGTCCAGGTATTAGTGATGATCCAGATCGTCGGGAAGTTGAGGACACAAACGCTAAGCCCAAGCAGACGATAACAGGCAAGTATATACGGTTGACGCTGCTGGCTTGAGTCGACCACATGAGCTTGGCAGGGAGAGCCAGTAGCAATAGGTCCAGGCACAGACTGATTGACCGCTGGTAGGTATGGAGAAAATTGATGTCGATACAGGTGCCTTCCAGCTCAGCTTTCCAAGCCTTTTGGGGCGGCGAACACTGGAACACATTGGCCAAGGTGAAGGCAATGGTCCAACATGCCACCAACCCGCCCACCATCCTCAGCCCGTCTCGCGCAGAGTCCGGGCCATGAATCGGTTCGACGAAGAAAGAGGCTATGCTGAGCTTTGTAGCGCCGTTGCAAAGGATATACTGTAGATTGATTTTGCGTCAACGATCAGGGGGGTTGCCTCTTGAACACCGTTTGGGCTTTGCAGAGAACTTACGAATAGGTCACTGACATATTTGGTCAGAAAAAGACGCTCGAAGTTTGAGGATAAGAGCAAGTTTCGCTCATCGCTGCGTCGGCGAATCTCTGTTTATCTGTAGTCAGCGGCAAAGTCATCAGAGCGGCGAAGGGATTTCACGAAGGTGATGACATACCATGCCAGACAAGGACAGAATTTCCAATGGAGAGGACCTATGGGGGAATTGTTAGCTGTAAGTGAGAGAAATCAAGAGTAGGGAGTATGACGCACAAATGCGATGACGATAAAAAGATCCGATCGCTTTTTGTAGAAGATGGAACAGTCATTTCGACTCATGGACATCTGTCGTTGTCGTCGCCAGAGACGAAGTACGAAGGAGAGGACGGCCAATATATGTATCGAGATGCCGACCAATAAGGCCGTTAGATCATCTCTAGGAAGATTGACGTTCCACATGGCTGGGGGGATTTGACTACCTATGATCCCATCAAATGCTTGGTGGTCTCAATGTTAGGTGGTGAACAAGGAGAGTTGGTGGCTGCGGGATGAATGTCACTTTGTGTGGGGGAGAGCCCCTTGTCTCAGGGGAGGTCACCTGGATATTCAGTGGGGATGTTCGCACTGTAGGACCTCCAGCTTGGAAGTACCTACCTATTGACATCTGCGGGCAGGCCTCTCCTCCCCCAGGCTTCGGGGGCTTCTAGTGGAGGTCCAGTCCACATGGTGCCCGGGGCTGTCTCCGCGCCGGGATGGATACCTCGGCATTCTTATTTCCTAATCCACAACTCAACGTCATTACATATATATCACCAAACCATCAAGTTTCAAATATAATAGAATAGAAAAAACACCCCAAAGGATTCAAAACACTTGGAATACCGCATACAACTTATAAAAAATGGCAACCTATGAGACCGCCCAAGACCAGTTCGTCACTGTCGATGGCATCAAGTTTGCCTACCGCCGCCTCGGCCAGAACCACGGCATCCCCCTCGTCCTCCTCATGCACTTCAGGTCTACCCTTACCCCCCCCCCTTTCACCTCTCCTGTAAGTAACTAACACCCTCACAGAGGAACAATGGACCACTGGGACCCAGCCCTCATCAACCCCCTCGCTGCCACCCGTCCCATCATCCTCATCGACAACGCCGGCGTCGGTCGCTCCTCCGGCCTCGTCCCCAAGAGCCTACCCCAATGGGCCCGACACTACGTCTCCGTGCTGTCCGCCATCGGCGTGACCCGCGCCGACGTCATGGGCTTCTCCATGGGAGGTTGTGTCGCGCAGCTCGTGGCGCTCGATGCGCCCGGGTTGGTGCGCAAGTTGATCTTGTGCGGCACGACGCCGAGTACCGGTGAGGGCGTGGTGATGGCGCCCTTGGGGCCGTTTAATCGGCTCAAGAAGGCGGCGACGGAGGAGGAGCAGAGAGAGGCGTTTGTGGAGGGCATGTTCAACGCGTCAGAGAGGAGCAAGGTGGCCGGAGAGGCGGCGTGGAGGAGGATTACGGAGGCGAGGGGGGAGAGGTGTAAGCATGTCGATCCGGAGAATGCGCACCGACAGGCGATTGCCTTTGCCAAGTTCATGGATCGGAAGCAAGCTAGTGAGGCTTCCTACGACCGTTTCGACCAGCTCCGTATGCCGGTCCTGATCGCCAACGGTGAGTTGAAGGCTTTGCTGTTCCCGAGCACTAGAGTACAGCTGCTAACAACCCATGACCAATCTAGGGAGTGAGGACCTCCTGTTGCCGACGGAGAATAGCTACTTGATGTGGAAGAAACTGAGTCATGCAGGTGCCCAGCTGCACCTCTTCCCGGATTCTGGACACGGATTCCTGTATCAGTACGCAGAGGAGTTTTCCAAAATCATCAATGTCTTTTTGGACAGCGAGTCCAAGACATTGAGTCGTCTCTAGGGATATCTAATATAAATACATTTAAAGAATTGCAAGCGTAACAACAACAACAGCCATCCATCCCATCGCCGTTGTGAACGAGAGCCATGTCCGTGATCCCCCAGACTCGTCAACTGGAACCTCTGTGCTGGAACCCTCACTCCCCTCCTCCTCCGTCGTCGTCTCTTCCCCCCCCTCCGGAATCTCCGCCGCATCCACCGTCACACACGTCCTCTCACTGTGCCCTTTCTGAAACGACAACATCGGACACCTCTCCACGCAACTAGTAAAGTCCCCCCTCGCCTCGTTCCCCTGCCGGGCGTAAATATCCTCCGGATCCAGAAACTCATCCAGACACTTCCTCGCACAGGGCACGCTCGAACAGTACAGGTGGCCCGTCCAGTGGTTCACGGCGCTCCAGCTCTGCTTGGCTTCCCACTCGGAGATCTCGCCCTTGCCGTTGGTGAGGTTGAAGTCGACTACTGGGTTGCCGCCTCTGCTCCAGCCGACTTTGTCGGAGAGGAAGAGGTTGAAGGAGAGGCGCATGCGGACGTTGGGCCAGGCGTCGGCGGGGATGTTGATGCGGAATCTACTGATGTTTGTGGATATGCATTCTTCCAGAAGACCTAGGTGAGGGTTAGTCGAGTGTTTGATAAGTTATCAAAGAGACAGAGAGACAGAGAGAGAGAGCAACTCACAGTACGCCGAAGGGTTATAAGTAGACGGCAGATCCTCGATCGGATCACGCGTCCACGCCGACGCAGTAATCATCATAAACCGATGTTCCTCATCCGCATGCTCACTATTAGAAAAGTTCAAATGCACCATGGTATCCTCTCCCGCCCTAACCGTCCGAGGAAGATCGAGCACCGCGCCCGGGTCGCGCGGCACATAATCATCAGCAGCAACGACGTCCCGAGCCAGTACCGCAAGGCCGCTCACAAGCCTGCCGATGTAGTTTGTAAGACGCATGTTACGAGGCGAGAAATCAACGCCGCGATGATTCTTGCAGTGTTATCGCGACATGACAGGTGAGAATAATGGCTGCGCGGTGTGGAATGACGCCAATGAGTTGTTCAGGGGTGGACTCTTTTTACTTGAAACCATTTGATGGATCTCGGCCGAGGATCCGGGAGCCCCGGCGATCCCTGGAGTTGGGTTCTCGGCAACCAACTAACTATGTACAATGAAGCAACAATCCATCGTAGAGTAACATAAAATGTAGTATTGTCCCCTACTTTGGTTCGAGTACAGGTCTCGACTCATGGCAATTTGCGAAAAAGAACAGAGCGACAACTATACATCCCCCTCCTCACAGCTCTCCGTTGACTTACACCAGAAACAGGATCACTTCTACCCAACACCAAAAACAAGCAACTCGCCTCATATACAATGCTTCAACACCGCCCACTCTAGCCCTCAGAACCCGATTCTCTTCTCGTATAAACCTGAAAACTGAACATGTATCCGCCCCTAAACATGATACTGGCTCCCCCTCTATCCCTCCCTCCCTCCCCCAAACGCCCAATGAATTCACCCAAACCCGTCTTTCGCCGCCATCTATATTCCTGCTCCATGTGGACAAACAGCAGCCCAATACAAAACATCCGCCGTGACCTGCTCGCTCACACCATACTACTCCAAACCTGGTGACCTATCATCCCCGTTATCACCGCAAACCCGTACTTTCCAGCCTCTTCATTCCCCTGCCACACTTCCCAACCTAGCCAACACACAGCCGCCAACTCCAGCACGCTCAGCACGGAACCCACGTACGTTGCTGTGCTCGGGGCCTGCTCGTCTTTCGTCTCCCGCGCTGTCTCGCCCGTAACGCGTAACGCGATCATCCCCGCTGCTGAGAGCACAGCTAGCTGCAGTTCCCTAGCAAACGGCATCGATCGCGCGGCGAGGGTCAAGCCCCATATGACGAGAAGGCAGGCAAGCACACCCAGTTCGATACAGAAACCAAATCCCTCCTTGCTGGTGCCCGTTCTCTTCGCCCTCGCTACAGCTGAAGAACTACTAGATTGCTCCTTATCCTTCCCAAGACTAAAGCTCCGGCCCAACAGGTCGGCCAAGGAATTAGCTTCGTCGTTGCCTGATTGCGGCGCAAAGAAGCTGGGTTGTTTGAACGGCACCTCGCGCTCATCCTCTCGCTTCTCCTGGTCACAAGCCTTGGCCGCGCCCCGAAAGAAGATACTCTCCTTTTCAGCAGGCTTGCTCCTCAGCACCGGCGCATTCGGGGGATTTCGAAGTCTCTGTGCTGGATTCGTAGGAGCTGGGGGTACCTTGTACCAAAACGGGTGATCCTCCGAGCTGACAGGTGTCTCGCCGAAAGGTCTTCTTGGTGCGTTGGCAGGGGGCATATCGCGAAAAGCTCGATGCGGCGATTGAGTCTCGGAAGCGGTGGGTGACCAGTCCATCTCGTCGTATTGCACCTCTTGAGTCCTTTGCGGAGAAATATTGAGCCTGTTGAGCTGGGGAAAGGGGCTCTCTTTGGGCTTGATCGGATTGTTGGGGGAATACGGGTGCGATAGCGGACTAACTACAGGTCGTTCGAACTGGACTCTCCGCGGTGTAGTCGTAGGCGAATCCAAAGCGTCGTTTAGAAGCTCCGAGAATGTCTTTGGTTCTTCTTTTCGATGCTTCGTCATTTTCGGCAGCCTCGGCGACACTGGCGATGAGCTCGAGTTTCCGAATAGGGGCGTCGTGTCGACTTTGATAGACCTCCTAGCCAGTGTATATATCTTCAAGAAAGTCAGCAAGCCCGTCATACCCAGCCAGATCTCAATCTCCCTTACCAAGCCCATAACAATTGACATGACCAAGTGCGCACTGAGCTGGGCGCCCCTGGATTTTGCTTTTCCTCCATCCATCTCAAGTACTCGACGGAACAAGATACGAAAGAAGATGATAAGTCCTTGGAAGGAGTACCACTGCGTGAATCCCAGCAAATGTCTTGTGAAGCCGCGACTGACTTGCACGAACTGAGGGTTCCACCACACTGACAAAACGCTCGCCATCACCGCGCCGCTGATGAGTGTCCCTGCTGGAGGGAGGAGCGCAACAAGCCAAATCAACGCAGAAGTGGCCAACGTCGGCCAGCTCCTATCATCCGGGTCGTACATCCCCTCGTCTCGGTGTTCCAAGGCCTTCGAAGCCGCCCTCAAATGCCAGAGCATCTGCATAACCAGTCCTCCCCACCACAACCCCCGTCCAAAGCTATTCGCCCAGTCCAACGCCGATGTCCTCCCAGGCTCGACCCTCCGACCCCGGCTCTTCTCCATCATCCGGCGCAGATGGTCCGTCTTGGCCGTGTATCCCGCCTGGCGAATCCGTCCCTCCACTCGCTCGGCACACTCGTCGCATACTTGCGGATAGCGCTCCTCAAGCCCTTTGCGAAAGCGGTAGTAGTTGCGTTCGAGCTCGGGGTAGTCGGGATGTGATGGGTCATCGGGGAGGTACTGCGCTAGGGACGAAGTGAAGAGGCGTTGGTTCATGAGGCATTTCGCGCAGAAGATACTGTCCCGGGGCGTCGACGGGGGAGATTCTCGTGGGACGGCGTATTGTGTAGCAGGAGCTTCGCGTTCCGTAGCGACAGGAGGATCCGTAATCTCTCCATTCTATAGAGTTGTCAGCAATTCCGTCTGCTCCTAGGCCCTGGTTTTCAGATTCCTACCTCGTCTAGGTAGTTCGTCGCATCGCAATACAAACACAAAAAGTCGCGTGTGATGCCATCATATTTCGTCTTGGACCTCTTGCCGCAGTAGAAGCAGCTCAAGTATCTCGGCCCTCCCAGACGCGCCATGTTACCGTCACCATGAGCTCAGACAGAAGCAGAGAGATCTGACCGTGGGTAAAAAAAAGAAAGAGAAAAAAAAAACAGTAGACAAAAAGGCCACCAAAGGACGGTTTAGTGTTGATAGAAAACCCAGTGTCGAGTGGGAACGTAAATATGGAGATCGATCGTTTTGTTGAAGTTGACAGTCGTTTCTGGGGTTTCTGCCGGGCGGTGGCCACCAGACCTCAATGTTCCAGAAGCACATGCGCTGAGCCTCCGGGAGCAAGGGCCACTACGGCGGGGTTTGCAGCACAGAAGCCCCCTGTAAGAGCCCCCGACCACCCTAGAACCCCCTGTGTCTACCCCCTTCCCCGTATTTTTTAGTCCCTGAGGTGAGGTCACGTCACCACCAAAGCATTGAGCCTCAAGGCACTCAATCCCAACTATCTCAAGTCTTCAACATTGCTTTAACATCAGCTTCTCCAACCTCTCAGAACAACCGCCAATCAACCGCAACAACTCATATTCCTATCAATCTTCGATCGCTAATAACTCATCTCACCAAAAGTCCTCACCAAATCCCAATATGCTGCCATCATGACCTCCTCCCATTCCACGCCTCCAACTCCCCTCCACCTAACCATCCGCTTCTCTACCTCCCTCCCAGACCTCGACCTCGACATCCCCTCCCCGCCAACCACCACCGTCCTCTCCCTCAAGCACCTCCTCCGCAGCCGCCTCCCCTCCGCATCCCGCGCCCGCCTCCGCCTCATCCACCAAGGCCGTCTCCTCCCCGACCCCTCCGCTCTCAGCGCCGTCCTCAAGCCGCCGCCGCCTCCGCCACCGCACACTGCCGCAGATGACCCCAAGGGCAAGGGCAAGGCTCCCGAGGGCCCAGCCGTTTTGAGAGTCTATGTGAATTGCTCGATCGGCGATGATCTGACGGACGAGGAGTTGAGTAGGGAGGAGGAAGAGGCAACAAAGCCGCCGGAGGATGCGAGTGCTCAGGGCGGCGCATCAGCGGCGTCGACACGACCGCGCCCTCGGGGCTTCGATCGCCTACTCCAGTCTGGCTTTACGCAGTCTGAGATCGCGACGCTACGGACGCAGTTCACATCCATACACACGGCGCGTTTCACCCCAGACTCCATGCCCTCGCCGGACACGTTGCGCAACATGGAAGACTCTTGGATCGACAATAATGCTAGCGGCATTCCATCAGGGACCAATGCGCTCGACGACGAGTACACCGGCATGGCGTCTGTTCTCGAAATCCTTTTCCGCGCCATGATGGTGGGCTTCTTCTTCCCACTCGGCAGCCTGGCGTGGCTGATGCGCGAGGAGGGTATCTGGAGTAAGAGATGGCAGATATTTGTCGGCTTCGGGGTTGTTTTCAGTCTCACTATTGGTTTCGTCATGAGCATCTCGGGGGATGGGGATTAACTTGGGCTCAGTCAGGAATTACAAACATCACATCAAGCAAGTGGAAAGCGGGAAGGATAGAATGGCGTTGCAGGCGTTTAGTTTACAGAGACGGAAGTTCGACTTTGACAAGGTCCATTTATTATACTCGTAGGCCTCCAACAATATAGACTCTATTCTCCAACAGCGAAATCATTGGTTTCATCGACCACAAGACACAAATCACTCCATCAACCCTTTTTTCCGTCACGCCAAAACTCCTATGTCGTAATGCCACGCCCAAACACAACTGGCGGTTCAAGCCAGAGACTCTGACAACAGCAACCTGCATTCTGACACAACAAAGTCTTACAGATACAGACTCTGGGCAGCGACAATATCCCTGCGGATCTTCTGCATACTCTCATCGAACTTCTTCGTCAGGTCCTCGTTGCCCATGACCTTGGCGGCCTCGGCCATCTGTCGCAAGAGTTCCTCTAGACGACGGAAGAGGCGAATCAGCGAACCTTCATACGCATCTGTCATTTTGCTATATGCCGTTAGCGCACTGTAACAGTAATCAAGTCCAAATCTTCTATAAACGTACCAAATCTCGATAAAGGGGCGTCCTTGAGCCCACGCGTAGACCGTCTCCATCAGCTGCCACTTGAGTTTCTGGACGTACTCGTCCTCATTGACCTCGAGCTTGCACTCCTGGCTGACCTTGGCGATAATCCTGGCCTTGGCTTGGATCTCGCGGAACGGTTTCTGCAGATCCTCCTTCAGTGCCGCCGTTTCAAGCTTTTCATCAAAGATGAAGCAACTCAGGACAGCAGCACACGTCTCAGGCGTCAGCTCGTTGAAGAAACGATCAAAGAGGAGTTCCGAGAGGAGCAGCTCATGGCCTTCAGTCGACGAAATCTCGCACGCAACACGGGCCTTGAGCTGGACGACTTCGCCGTCGTTGATGAAGCCCAGTCGGCGGAGGACACGCTTGCGCGACTTGAGCTCGTCCATCTGAGCGATGCTGTAGGCCTTGGCGATGGACTTCTTCGTCTCCTTGACCTTTTCGGTGAGCTTGACCTTGGCGCTGTATTGGTCCCAAAGAGAGGGCAGGAGAGGCGACAAGTGGAGTGGGTTGGCCAGCAGCCTCGACTCGAGAACCTCAATCTTCCGCAGAAGCTTCTTGAACGAGTCGTCGGTGATGCCCATATTCTCGATGGGGTCCAGGATAGGCATACCATCGGGGAAGCGACGCTTGACCTCCAGCAGGGACTTGCTGAGCTGGTCCTTGTCAACTTCCGTCTTCAAGCCCTCCTTGGGCAGGAAGAGTCGAATCTGGCTGATCGCCTTGATGCAGGTCAAAAGACAAGGAACAACGGCAAACCTCACATCGTCGTCTTCCGTGACAGGCTTCACGCCAGGTGGCATCTCAGCGCTGGGTTGCCCGGGGGCAAAGCTATCGCTTCGCTTAGAGATAGGAAGCAAAACGTCGATGAAATGAGCCTCCTGGGGGATGTACTCGGGCTCGTTGAGCTTGGGTGGCCGACGAGGGGTTTGGTTAACGATGACTCCCCATCCGAACTCGATACCATTGCCAACCACCGTCTCCTGTGTGTCCTTGGGGTTAAAGATCTGTACCAATCGGCCAGGCTGAAGGAACGAGATACTGTAGTTGGGGTGCTGAATCACAGCTCGCATGTCCTTGGTGTAGGTGCTCAGCTGCTGTCGGATCTGATAGTAATCCTTGACAGTGGCCTCATCCGTAATCGCCATGGCATCCCTCTCCTGCTGCAGCGACATTAGGTCCTTCTCCAGCAAGGGGACGCTAGCCGAATTCTGGAATTGGTGGAAGCACCGCTCGAGCATGAACTCGGGCGAGATGGCCTCGATTCTGAGCAGGTTGAGGATCATGTTGTAACCCAGGTAGAAAGCCGAGTTCAGGCGATCTTGGTGACCTGTAACAATCTCCTTCGCCGTCTCAGGCTCGAGTTTGTCGTCGATCATCATGATAACGATACCTCGGGCATCAAGACCACGACGACCAGCACGACCAGCCATCTGGATGTACTCGGATGAAGTCAGCGGCCGCCTTTTGACACCATCCCACTTGGTAACCTGTGTGAACACCACAGTCTTGGCGGGCATGTTCAGACCAATCGAGAATGTCTCCGTCGCAAAGAGAACCTTGATGAGGGACTCCTGGAACAGAATCTCGATTGTCTCCTTGAGAATAGGCAGCAGTCCCGAGTGATGGACACCAATACCCCTCTCCAGCAGCGGCAACAGGTGAATAATCTGGGGGAGCTCCCTGTCGACCTCAGCCAAGCTCTCGATGGCGCTATTAAAGACCTTGCGAACCATGGCCTTCTCCGAATCGTCGTTGAAGCTAAGAGAAGAGATGTTCATAGCCAGTTTCTCACACTCTCGCTTGCTGAAGTTGAAAACAATAACGGGGTTAAACTTCTTCTTGATCGTCATCCGAATAATCTTGGTGATGTCCGAACCATTGTCAGCGCCACCCTTGTTGGTCTTCTTGTTCTTGCCCCTTCCCTTCTGCTTCGCGTTAGGGTCCGCCGAATCGGCTCCCTTCCTGTCCTCGACCTCCTGCATGACCAGGTTGAAGTTCTGTTCATTGAAGTTGCTCTTCTCGTCGACGACCAGCCTAGCTCCGGTACCGCCAGAGGGGAAGAAGTAGTTCTGGAGCGGTGTAGGTCGGAAATCGGTGTACACGACGTGACAAGCCTGGTGATGAATCTTGGCGATCCATTCGGCGAACTGGAAAGCATTGGGGATAGTGGCAGACAGGAAGACATATCGGACCTTGTCAGGAAGCATGATGATGGTTTCCTCCCAGACAACTCCTCGGATCTTGTCGCGCATATAGTGAATCTCATCAAAAACGACCCACGCGACTTCGCGCATAATCTCAGAACCCCTGTACAGCATTGATCGCAAAATTTCTGTTGTCATAACAAGACAACTCGCGGTCGGGTTGATGGTCACATCACCAGTCATCAAGCCCACGTCTCCAAAGATCGCCTCGAAATCTCGATACTTTTGGTTACTCAAGGCCTTGATCGGACTTGTGTAGATGACCCTCTGGTTACGCTTTAGGCATTGTGCGACAGCGTACTCGGCAACGACTGTCTTTCCGGCACTGGTATGCGCCGACACCAGCACGCTCTCCTCGCGCTCGATCGATGCCACGGAAAGACTCTGGAAGGGATCGAGCTTGAAGTTCCACGTTCTTGCTGGCTCATCGGGTGCCTTGTGTTCAGACAGGGGAACATACTCGTAGTCCAGATCGGGAGGCAGCGCGACCTGATGCTGGATGTTATGCGACAGCACGAGTGATGAATCTTGGGGGATCAACGTCGATGCGCCAGCAACCTCTCTCGACTCGGCCGTTTGGAAGGTATCCGTCATAACAGGTCCAGCGCCATCCTCCTTCTTCCTCCTCTTCTTGTCCTGTTGGCTCGGGGTATCCGAATCTTCGTCGTCAGAAGCGTCGTCCTTTGATGCGTCGGTCGCGTGTTCTTTGTCCGCATCCTGCGTCTGCTTGCCGCCATCTCCGTTTATGGCCTCGTCGGCCTTTCTCTTCTTCGTCTTATCACGGTTGCGACTCTTCTGAGCAGGTCTCTCGTCTTCGCTCGCGCTGGGGGCCTCCACCTTCCCCTCGAAAACATCAAACATATCGTCCATTTTGGCGGTATTGATATCCTCAATCCAAGTCCGATCGATAGCTTCCGAGACAAAGAGGTCGAGATGGCGCGTGGCTTCGCAACAAAGCTCTGATGCCAGCGGTGTCGAAAGAGATAGGACTCCTGAAAACAGTGCTCCCAGCCAGTTCCAATTTCTCGATAAAAACAGATCGCGCAGACGAAGAAGTCAGCCTCAAACAGGGGCGACGTGTCGTTGGGTCTTCGTACACAAAACCGATCGATCGGGGTGTTCCAATTCGTTGGACACGGACCTGGCTACAAAAAAAAAGTTCAAAGAACAAGGAAGTGGGCTTTGACCGGCAGAAAAAACATCCCCCGGCGAACCAGCTGTGGGCGGTGAGAAAACAGGTATCGAGATCCACCCGGCGGTTGCAGCCGACGTCACGTACGACTTGTAAAGTAAGCAATCGTGTCACATGACCTAAAACGTGACTCTAGCAGCATTTTCCCTTCAACCTCAGACCACCACCTCGACCTCGGGTCTCATCACGACGTTGACACACTCCAGCTCCCCAACCCGTCGCATCTCAATCGCCACTCCACAACGTCAAGGTGCGCTCCGCTCCCCTCCTTCGACCCATTGACCTCATCGACGCTGCTCCCCCGTACCGTAAAGAACCGCAATTGACATTTTCTCGCTCTCCCGATCATAGATGCTCTCCCGCGCCGCCACCCGCACCACGACCACTCTGGTCGCCCGCCGAGGCTTCCACGCCACCCGTGCCCGTCTCTCCTCGCCTTACCACTACCCCGAGGGCGCTTACAGCAACCTTCCCTTCAACCCCCGTAACAAGTGGTTCGGCGTCGGCTTCTGGGGCTTCATGGCCACCGGCTTCTTCGCTCCCTTCGGCATTTCCGGTGCGTGGTTTCTCCTCCGTCGTGCATCCGCGACTTGTTGCGACTTGGATACTAACTCTCCGTGCAGTCTGGCAGACCTACAAGCCTACCTAAGTCCTAGGTTCGTGGATTGGGTATGGCGCTCGTCCATTGACAGAGCAGGGAGCTTGGGTGGTGGATTGTTGTGTACATAACCCAAATAGACATCATCAGTCACGTTCAAACCTGGCATCAGAAATTTTCCTTTGTTCGACTGCAGGCAGTACTGGGGCCAAGGCACCATCGATGCGTGATTACAACCTACGACACCCCAACGTTCTCTCAATTCGCCTTACACGGATCATCCTCCTGTGATCGTGAAACCTTCAGAGCTCTCATTCAGCTCTGGGCATTATTTACTGTGCATATTGTACATCTAATACATGATTTTACTGTTACATCATAGCCTCGTTCCGTCCTTTTTATATCTCCGATGTGCTGGGCCTTCCCACTGGCCCGTAGATGACTTCATATCGCCGCCACTGAGAATGCTCTCGAGCACAGAGGCAAGGATCGGTTGCCGGTCAGGCGGGATATCCCAACGTTCAGCCAGATTATCAAACGTCCGGACAACAGACTCACTTGAGGAGCATTTCATAACCGCCCTCAGCGCCCAAATGACCAGCCAACGGTCAATTCGAAAGCCCCGGACTCGCTCGTCCTTTGCCTGACACATGGCTTTCAACACTCCTTCCAGCCGCTGCTCGCTCCATTCTGAGCCGGGGTAGCCGCCGTGCGAGTAAAAGCCCTTGAATAGAGCCAAGAAGATTGTGGGGTGGATGGTTATCTTGAGAAATTTCATCTCGTCCAGATACCGGGCAACTTTGCCCAGGTCTCCGAGCCGAATCGCGTAGTGCTCGACGAACAGCTTATAGGTGTTGAGGTTCGGAGCAAGGAGAATCTGCTTTTGCAGCTTCGTCTGCAGCTCTGGATGCTCTCTGCCGAGTCTCGTGAACATCATGAGGACCTTGGTTACGACTCGACCCATCATGTAATTTCTCTCTGGGATCGACGTAGCCATGGCGAGTCCGCTTTTCATCCTCTGGTACGTCTCTTCGGCAGCTGCCTCCTCACCGCACCTCAGGAGTCCAGATATGACGCAATTGAGCACAAGTGTGTCAATCATCTCGCCGGCCTGTACCATCTCCTTGTAGGCGGCTCGAATCCCTGCCGAATCCAACTTCAGTCCGAAGTAGTGTATCAAACTGACATGGTGGTAGCGATTGTACTGAATCCCACGGCCTTCCATCTCTTTATAGATCATGTCGGCCAGTGTGAAATTGCCAGCTTTGGAGGCAACATCAAATAAGACGTTGAAGGTCACGTCATTCCCCTTGATTTTCGCCACATGCTCCATCTCCCTCCATAGTCGCAAAGCAGTTTCCACCTCAACAGATGTTGCTCGAGAGGCGTATTTCGTAGCAAAAGCAAGGGCAAGGTTCCAGTGTGTTCGACGAAGAGTCAATCCAGCGTTTTTTACATCGGCGATCAACGCAAAGTACCGCAGCATCGACTCGGAATTCCGTTTCAGGGGCATTCCCATGACCTTCAGCAACCTATCTCTCCAGTTCCATGTCAGGTAGAGCATCCGAGGCTCGGGCAACTGAAGGTATAGTTTGTATATCGGGTCAAGCGTTTGTCGCTGGGGGTGTCGGAGCTTTTGAGAAATCATTCCACACAACTTCTTGATCAATTCTTTCGTTTCGTCGTCGCTCTTGGAGGTTTCCTCCTTTGATGGATGCTCCACGTCCCTCCTCTTCTCCGACACCTCCAGTCTCGGACCGTCCGATTGGGCATACCCCCGACGATAAGGGTCTTGGTAGAAGCTGAGATAGTCGTCAACGGTGCCCGCACCTTCCTGCTGAACGAAGGACATGAGGTGCTCGGGGTCCTGCGCTGGGTGAGGATTCGAGGAGTGAGAGGAGGGCTTCGCAGAGGCAGCGGCAGCGGCAGCGGCGGTGCTGTGGGAAGTCGAGACATGTCGAGGTCGAGGGATTGGTATTGAACGGCGGCGGGCCTCCGTTGCGGGAGCGAAAGTCGAGAGCAGCCATAGCGAACTCCGCGCGCAGAAGAAATTCGCTCCCGGCTTGTTTCTCTTTGGCTCCTTGGCGACATCTCTCACAGAGCAAAAACTTCTCCTAACGGTCGTCGCCCCAAGCCTGGCCGACGGTCGGTTCGAGAGCACCGCACAGACGGAGCCGTCTACTCGACTGGAGATTTTCATGAGCTCCTCCTCATGGTGCAATGGCCCCGTCGCAACGCTATGGTCGTGGCAGCGGCGCCGAAAGCAATTGGAGATCCGGAGGTTCGAGGAAGGAGGAAGGAGGAAGGAGGAAGAGAGAAAACGTAGGATTGTAGACAATCAATCGATCAATCAGTCCTCCTCGGAAGAAGCTGGGGGGACTGCGCGAGTTGGACGCAGTGGGACCTTTTTTTTCGAAATGGTTTTTCTACTAACAAAATCGGGGGAGTGGTCTTGCGCCAAGCAAGCTCCCGATGTCCCGCACTGTCGGCGTTAAGATTCGCCGATCTCCAAAATTTCCCACCACCAACACCACCAACACCACCACGATAGACTGGGGGGGCACGAGACAAGTGATTGCGCGACATCACCAGAGCTCAACTCCCATTGTAGAGCGGCCAATTGACCCAGTGAGTATTTCCCGGTCTAGTTTCAGCTACTTGTGCGGGCTCTTACTGACTTGTTCTCAGGAGATAGGCCATGGGAGGCCGACAGATTCGACCCGCAAGGGTCTACCAGACTGTATCCGAGGAGCTCAACCACAAGATCCTCGGCCAGAGCGTCCAGACGCCGCCATGGTATAACATCATGCACTCCGTGCCGCCCGCCGAGACCCTCGTCCGAACACTCCCTCCCCGCCACCGGGCGCCCAACCCCAAAGCCACCAAGCCCAAGAATATCTTCCGTCCGCAGCGCATAACCTACCTCGAGGACGCTCTCCGAACCACATTCTTCAAAGACCACCCCTGGGAACTTGCGAGACCCCGAATCATTATGGAGTTGGACGGAAAGGACTACCAGCGCTGCGATTGGAGCAAGGGCCTCCGACAGCCCGGCATTCCCTTGACGGGTGAAAGGCAAGTCGGCCATCTTGCCGTTCCATCACCCTACACAGTCGAACTAACCATACCCCTCACAGCGTCGTGCAACGCCAGATGTGGCTCATGGAGAATGAGAAGCTCAGCAAACGCAAGGCCTACGACATCACCCGTCGCGAGTTCTACCGCATCCGACAAGAGGAAGAGATCGAGAAGCGCGTAGCCCTCGAGGAGGCCAAGCATGTGGGCTCCTACTTCGGAAAGACACGCATCGACGTCTCGCACGATCTCGAAGACCGCGAATTCGAGACCTGGAAGGTCTGGGCTGGCAAGGAGACGGAGAAGGTGGAGCAGATGCGCTCCTCGGACGTTGAGGACTTTGGCCTCGAGGACCCCGCCGCCGATGGTGAAGCGGGAGTTCCTGAGGCTGGAGTGTCAGAGAAGCAGGCCCCTTGAGGTCTTGATTAAGAGTCACGAATGGACGGATGATACCCCCCCGTCTTGTACAAAAATCCTGTAAACATTGCCATCTGTCTACTTGTGTACTAAATCTTGAATTGAAATATGCCTAGGCCGATAGGGCCTTTCAAGCAACCATCCCTCTCTTCCCATTCACACCCCTCAGTGTTTCAGCCTCTCCCATTAAGCTTAATCCGTTGTCTGTCGCGCATTCAAGACCATCTCACCGGCGTCGCAGAGACTGTACTTGGCGGCGACGTCCGAGTGCTGGACCAAGAATACATCAGCGATGCCGGTGTAGTAGATCAGCTTGCCAGTCAAGCTGAGTGTCGAGATACGAGCCCACGACTCGATGTAGACGAACTTCATTGCATTCTCAGGAACGATGTACAGCATCTTGAGCAGATGGGCAGCCAGGCCAACGAAGAAGCCAGTGGCAGGCCCGTTGGAGACGATAGTCGTTGGATAGCGACACTTGACGTCAAGCTGGCTGGCCGGGGCGTTCAGCAGAGCCGGGAAGATGTCGAAGATTGAAAGGATGGAGGTGAAGACGGTAGTCCAGATGGGCTGGTGGACGCGACGAGCACGAGTGACCGTGTAGACGTCGTAGGTGCCGGGGTTGCTATCCTTTTGTCCAGCGATGGATGCCATATCAGCCTCGTACTGGTGCAGATGATTCTCAGACATGGCATCGCCGGACGAAACGATGTAGCGACGATGGAAGCTGTCGAAGTCGCAGAACCCGTCATCCATGATGAGTAGCATCTCCTTGGAATGACCCCCGGAACCCAGGACGAAGACGTAGTAGTCTTCCTTGCGAATGCGGCTGGGAGTCCGAGGATGGACACTCTCGGAGCGCTTGAGCTGGTACGGCTTCCGCCGAGACACGATTTGGACATGTCGGGTCTATTCTCCTGGTCAGAGGGATGGGACTATCAGGTCGGGATACAGATGCTTACGGTCAAAAAGGTCAAGAGCCCGATGAACAAGAGGACATGGACCTTGAGAAGAGCAGTCCACGACGGGACGACGAGAGAAGATATATAACCGATGGCCCAAAGGCCGGCGAGGCATCCTGCCAAAAGAGGTATTCCAGCTCCAGGGGCCATCTTGGATGTTGAGATTCCCTGGGTAAGTGTGTATTGCGCAGAGGCCTGATGGTTGAGTGGTGGTGTGTATGTAGTTGTCCAGAGAGGATAAAGAGGACTTATACGAGATTCAGTCCAGGACAAGTGTTCAAGAGAAAGAAGAAAAAAGAAGAGACGGAATCAGAAACCATAGTCGGACGTTTTATACTTTATTTTTTCCAAAGCGGCTTGCATAGACCATTTCTCTCTCATTGATGGGCTAAACGAATAGTATAGCTCTCGAGAGGAGAGAATATCGTCAACTCAGGAGCCATTGTTGGGAGGGTTGAATGCGTCGCAATGGAGAAAGAAGTGTGATTCACTGTCGACGAGATAAGATTCGGAGCGCACGGACCATGTGTCGCTCTGTCTCATGCAAGAGTCGACAATAGCGTCCATCCTCTGGATATATATCTCCCTAGGTAATTAGGTATTTACCCTGAAGCACCATCTAGAATGGCGAAATGTTCAAGTTGAATGCTTCAAAGGAGAAAGAATTCTGTCATGAAGTACTGTGTTATGTGGATATTTGGTATTCTATATTAGCAATTGCGCAATCCAAGTTACAAGCTGACAGTTTGCTACCAACACTGGTTTTCTATTTACTTCATCACTAGGCATGACATACATTCTGGAAACAAACAACCTCTAAACCCTTGCGTGATAACAATCCTAGACCCGTCAAACATTATAACGCCCTGGGAAACACTTTTCCCGATATCCTGTATCCCGTGTATCCATTCTACCATGACTCTTTTTAAGACGTCTTGACACACCGCACAATCCATCATCTAATATCTGACTTATCGATCCAAGGTCTTTCTCAGGCCCAGTTGCAGTTCCTCCCATACTCAACAGTGACTCCTCTCAATCACTATCGCCATCTCACATGCCGAGCGAGGACCATCATCATGATCCAAAGCCTTCATCCAGCCTCGATTTTCACATCGTAGCCAAACCCCAACCAACACGCTCCTCTCTCATATGAAATTCATCGGCCAAACTAAACTCACATGCGACTAGTCGGCACCCCGTCCCAAATGAGCCGAGGTATCACAAACAAACCACCAACCAAACTAACTCCCTTATACTTAACTTATACTTGGAACCCTCCATCTCACCACCCTCATCTCATCCACTCCCCTCCCAAACACCATCTCAAAACCCCGGGCACCCTTCCCCCCACAATGTCCCCCTTCACTCTCACCCCATCCCCGCCCGCCCCCCCCCTCACGTCGCCCCCCTCACACCCCACCCATCCTCACACCTCCCCTCCACCCCCTCCAC
>JABFFI010001091.1:0-11886 GCA_013623725.1 Fusarium robinianum | reverse complement strand
ATGAGGGGGAGGGTGCGGAGAGGGTTGGGTGAGTTGAGAAGTGATAGTAGTGGTGGTGGTGATAGTAGTGATGAGCGAGGTTGCGATGGTTCTTTGGTGTTGTATTCATAGTTATATTGCTATTCTGTAGCTAGTCTTGTTGTACGCTTCTATCAAAGCCTCAATATACCAGCTAAGTCCAGGCCGTGCCAAAAAGACAAAAACAGTTTCTTCGACTTTGTGTATAGAATGTATCTTCTTTTTCTTTCAAACGCCGGCATTATCGTCGTAGCCATCCATTTCCCATCCATCGCTTGTGTCCAAGTGTTGCCTCCCAGAAGAACTCCATGATTCACCACAATATCCAAGCCCCAAAACAACCAAATCAAATCATAACCAAAGACACAGTCGGCGGGGTTCTAGTCCTCCTCACTGATCTCGCTCTCGTCCCCGTCCGGACTCTCCTGCTGGCTGTTGACCAGGTCGTCAAAGGCGTTTTCTAGATCCTTGGCCAAATCGTCGTCATCCCCACCAACATCTGCGCCTCCATCTTCCTCGTAGTCACCTTCCATGTCCATGTCCTCTTGTTGGTGTCGTGGCATCATTCCTCCCACGGGACTCGGTAGGTTGAAGTCCTGGTCCAGCTCATCTTCATCTTCGCCGTCTGCGTCGTCACCCTCGGACTCCCGCTGGTCCATGAAGTCATCGAAGCGCCGCACTGAGGGGAACGCGGGTGAAAAGTTCGTCCGGCGCGGCGCACCGGTGTCTGCGCCGNNCGTCGTCATCGTCGTCATCATCATCCTCTTCCTCCTGAGGCGGCGCGGAACGACGCTTCGGTTCGGGGGCGCGGGAAGGAGGTGGCTGCTCGGGCATGGCCATGGCCATGGGAAGGGAGAGCTCGATGTTCTTAGGTGGTGGTTTGCGCTTGGCCTCCTTCTTCGGGGCGGGCGCCTTCGCGCGGGCCTTGGGCGCGGGCTTGGAGGCGGGCTTTGGAGCGGGTTTGGAGACGGGTTTGGAGGCGGGCTTCGAGGCGGGTTTGGGAGGAGGTTTCTCGACGGAGGACTTGATGGCAGCGGCGGTGCTAGTGCTGGGCGCAGGGGCAGGATCATCGATTTGAGGGTATTGGTGACGGAGGCTCTCGGAGTCGGAGTTGTCAGGGAGGCGGGTGACATTCATGTTGAAGGTTGAGTCGACCTTGTCGAGGACGAAGGCCTTGCGGTCGGGGTCGAAATAGAGAACATATTGGTTTCCGCCGATGGTACGAGTGCCGGCGAAAGCGTACTTTTCATCGTTGTCGGTGTACGTGAGGTCGTAAGAGGAAGTCTTGCCTGGTACGGAGGGCTTGAGGCGAGCCAGACTCGGAGCGGAGTCCGAAGAGAGGGCGGGTTTGTGGTTGTCTGTTTCGAGGTGAGCATGGGAATCTTGGAAAGACCCCGAGGGATATGGGACGTACATCGAATGCCGGTGAAAACACTGCTAGAAGCGTCGTTGTTGAGGATGGTTTCTCCGAGGATGAGGGGATAGTTCCCCATCTTGGTCGGGTCGATCAGACCAGCCGACGCCATGGCGGTTGAAGGGAGAAGCTGAAGTCGCGCGATATGAGATTTTGATATATCGATGTGGAAAATGAGAGGAGAAGAGCAAGTGCTCAGAGATCCCCCCGAATGATGAACCCAATAAGGCCAGGGATGTGTCGTTGTCGGGTTGAAGGAGGTAAAGATAATAAATCCGGGGAAGAATGACGCCGTAGAGTACGGAGGTCCTGGAGTAGGTACGTAAGGAGGGAAATAGGCGTGGTCGGGGTACTAGGACTTAGGTAGGTGTGATTTTAGGAAGAATGTGGGGGGTGGGCAATTAAAACACACGAGATACAGAGTACGAATACCTACGGAGCACTCCGTACTCCATAGCAAGATCGCGTATAAGAATTGGAAAGGCTGGTGATGCAATGCGAGAGTAAACCTTGGATGTATAAGTGCTTAAGCAAGCATCACGCCTCAATCGATAATCAAGGTATCACATTGCTCTCTCCTCGTCCAGGCGAATGTGCAGCAATCAGCGTCGTGGGCATTTGATCCCCAGTCACGAACGTACAAAGAAGGTGTGTGTGTAAGATCATATACAAAGGCGGATAGACTTGTGCGGTATGTGTGTGGCTGTGTTTGTTCACATCTGATATTCTTTTGACATTCTTCAACGAGAGTGACAATGACAAAAAGTTGCTCTTTATTATTCCGCGCCTTTGAACTCGAACATGCATTGAACCATACCTAAGTCATCTGATATGAAGGTATCAAACTCAAGCCCAGGTAGGCTAACTATACTCCCAACAATCTCATATATATCAGCACCATCTCTACTAAGGCTCAGTATCCTCCTCGGACACTACGAGTTGAGCTTCTCCATCATTGGTTCTATATATATATACATACCTCGGCGGTGCACTCTGTAACGATGCTGCCATCTAGAAACGAACCTTGCTTGATCCTCACTTAACCACCAGTCGTGACATTCATAGACCCAATCAATAAAGGCTGTTATTCTATCATGAATCAAGACGTCATGTCAAGATGCCAATCCTTTACTATCCTTCACTCGAGGCAGAATCCAAGGCCCTTTGTCTCTACCCGTTTCCTCTATAAGCCCGAAGAGCATGTTCACCCTTCACATACGACCATAGCTCTTAGAAAACACGGGGTCCCGTCTGCTCCCCCCTAGTTAAACTGAGAAGCGGCAAACTAGTACTCGGGTCGGTGACGACCGGGGAATCCTTGCTGTTGTATGTTTTTTGCTTCCATTTACTTTTTATATTATGGGTAATTATCGTTTATTCATTCATTCACCTGAGTTATTGCAGCTTGAGATGAAAACGGAAATGAAGCTTCGTTGGTGAATATGAAGGAGAATGGTGCAGAGGGAAGGGTATGACGCCACACGGTCTTCGTCGGTGCCAGAGGATGGGGATGCATTGTTGCGATTTGGTGAGGTCCTCTCGACCTGATGCATGTAAGCTTATTGTCTCATCCTGCCCATCGCTGGTGCCCGAGGCTCATCTCGAGTCATAGAACTCGAAATGCAATTTACAAAGAGCTATGGGATAGAACGTTGCGATTGACAAGCTGAGGTATTACGATGATTAACTCTCTGGTTGATGTACTCCATAGTGTCGTCTTCAAGTGCTGACCACCGACCGGAGTGGGAATACCTATAGGGTAGCTCACAATGTCAGCGCCCTGACAACTCGTCCCCAAGGCGATCTATGCATGAAATGGGAATTGCTCCGTCATGATAGCTGAGAGGCGCCGAAGCGGGTGAAACATCCTGTGTAAGTCAAGCTGAGGTCATTTTTGCCAGCCAACAGCGTTGACTAACCACCTTTCTAAAGCAAGCTTCGGATGAAGAAACATCTCGGAATTGGCTTATCCCGAACTCGAGTGCGAGGACTTTAAACGGACTGTTCCCTGTCTGCGGGACACAGTGACAAACGACGAATGTGAGACAGATACGCTGTGCCGTCCTTCTCACTGCGAGATCTGACATATCATGAGCGACTTCCCCCGAAGAGCTCTTCCACTGACTCGATCTCGGCCTCGTTGTTGGCTACATCTCGATCATTAATACCGACAGCCTGGGTGCAATGTTGATCAAAATCCATGCCCCCCCCCCCTGCTTATACAATCTCGCAAAAGAACTGCCAATCACCAAAACATGCATCATCAACGAGGTAGACAATTGCAAAGAGAAAAAAAAAAAAAAAACTTGCTGATTGTATGTCTTGGAAGACAATCGTAAAGGCCGTTGGACACGGCTGTGGCTCAAGGGTCTCGGGAATCGAGGATCCGGGCGTCGATCACTCATGCAGCCCGCTCTGGCGAGAGACAGATAACTATGGGCCAGAAAAAGCAATTGAATGATGAGGGGTGCTCCGGACAGTTCGGGCGAGGGAAGGGGAGAGAGAGAGCGAGGGCGGGATGGGAGGCTACTTGTAACTATTGTGTCTCTCGGCTTTAGGACGGGGAGGTAGCTAGGGCTGGGAAGATGGAAGAGAAGTCGAAGATTGTGAACACAGAGTCTGGGCATGGTCATTGGCGTTGTGACCTATTACCGGAAATAGAGAGTATGAAACCAGGGCCGTGAATCACTAGATACGCTGCAGATGATCTGGATGATGTGTGTTAGCTAGGACGCAGCGACTTGATGAATAGCCGCCGATGTAGAGAGAGAGAGAACTCTGCATAAACCGCCAAATAGGTAGCAGTTAGCAACTGCATAGTCAGTCGGCACTTGAGCCAAGCTTGAGGAGAAGCGTGTGTGAAAGAGCCTATACTTACTCGGGGATAATCCGGAATACTCACATAATACCATCCGCTCCAACCGATCAAGTCTCCCACCCCTCATGCAGCCCAAGAACGACACCTCGCATCTCAGTTCCCGTTTGGCGCTATGTCCGTCCACTGCAGGTCTCGATGCTTTGCATATCGCCCGAGTCTTTCTCGTTCCGCGGCCAATTCCCCGATGACAAGAACCCGATGGTGTTGACAACTCCTCCAGACTTGTTCTTGCACAACTTCACAGCGGGGGTTCCTTTCAGGTCGACCGGCCGAACGTAGTGTCGAGTTAACTGAGACATATGAGAAAACAACCAACGTCGATCCCTCATTCACAAACATTCACATTTGCAGCATCTGGATCTGAATGTGTTCCAGCTCAACGTCGCAGGAAGACTGACTCCCTACCGCGTCATCATCCCTTCGTCAACAAGTCTCCCTCAGGGTTCTTTGATCCCTTGATCCCTTGTCGAGGAGACAGACAGGAAGTGCAAGTGCAAGTGGTGATTCCGTGTCTGGCAAAAAAGAAAGGGAAAAAAAAGCAAAACCCGCCAGACGGGAGGGTACAGCGATGGCGGCTGGGCGGGCTCATGGATCATCGCAGGTTCATCTCGCGAGAGAGATCGAGTCTCCATTTAGCACCGGGCATTGATGGCTCCGGTCTGTGAATAGGGGACAATCTGGGTCTTCCTCCGCTCATGATCGAAGCGCGTTAGACGTTGACTCCATAGTAAGGCCGCGTCGGGATCCGTAGTTCTGCACCGATACCTAGTAGTTGAACGGGGTCTAGGTGGGTGCGGATGATGTGGGGGATAGGGCGGAGGGTGCCGCGAACGAGCATGCACTTCGTCCGAGGTTCGCATCGTGTGTCTTTTTTTCCTTTCTCAAAGCTTGTATTCTATCGTTTTCGCCTTGCTGAAAAAAAAAAGGAGTTGAAAAAGAACTTCGTGTAAGTTACGTGCAGTAGCTTCTACCACGGTGATGGTGGGTCAGTCGGAAGAGGACGAGGCGAGTCACGATGTCGTACGGTTTTACACTTCTTTTCTTTTTTTTGCACCCGACTTCTGGTTGAGGCGATGGAAAGAATCGGCGGCTTCTATCTAGGAACGGTGAGAAGAAGAAAGGAAAATGGTGAAACGCGGGGCGTGAGGTCATGGCTAGACAGGGCAGGACAGCATCCTTGAATCCATGGATGACAGTTCTTTACCTCGGTCTTGTTCTTCGATTCGAGGGTTGTGTTGTTGACCATGGCGGGAAACGAGATTCACAATCTTAGTGTCCATAAAGGTATTGTGAGGGAACGTGATAGGGCGGATAAAATTCCGTCGGATGAGATATCGTCTCGAGGGATCGACATTGTAAACCGGGATGGGACCCAGATCTATCATCTCGGGATTCTTTTCAAGGAACGACGCTATCATGCCGTGTCTGAGGGCACTCGTCGTGTACGTAGCATTTCCGTGTGTTAGTCGGTGGTCGCCTGTGCAATTCTCTGCAAGGCGTCGGCCACTACTCTCGCCTCTGCCTCTCCGGAATACCACATGCGCTCTTTTCACCATCTTTGTCGAGTCCAGGCTCTCAAGAAGCGGATATCGCCTCACATCTTTCCATCTCCTGACGCCAATGGTCTGTTGTGTGGTTTGAGAATGCACAAATAAAAAGCAAATCTCCCAGTTCTCGCAGCTTTTTTAGCCGACACCAACACCGACAACGACGAAAAAGACAGGAAAAAGTAAGGAAAGGGAAAGGAAAGGTCAAAAAGAAACAATCAACAGCCACTGGCTGAAAGCAATGACGACGGAGCCGTCCCGGCCGAATTCTCCAATGATGGAATAGGGCAGTCCCCCTGTCGAGTTCGCTGGCGCCGCCTGACCTGTTTTGACTGCCGGCGCCATGATGCGAGTTGTTGATGGGAATGGAAGTGGGAATGGTGGCAGAGAAGAGGGCGGGAGTCAAGACTAGACGACAGTCGTTGTACTCCGTAATTAACCTGAGAAGAGGGAGTTGGTACCTGATGAACGATGGGAATTACGGACACGTGCGGTTCGAGATTCCCGAGGCAAAGGTTCCCTCTTCCCATGTCTATCCGATGCCCTCTGGATGTCCGTAGTACTTCGTAGGATTCAACGGTACCTACCCCCCTTCCCTTTGATACTCCCCATCGTGGCCCTACTCGTTATCATTTGCAGTATCCGTACTCCGTACGATGATCCATCCCTTGTCCCCCTTTCCCCACCATTCATTCATTCACTCACCTCTTGTCCGCCTTCTCTCCTCACCTCCAAAACGAACGAAGCAGAGTCCACCGCCTGCCAAGGACCCCGGTCTCCCTCGTCCCCCTGTCTCCGCCGCCGACGCCCTTGTTCAGAATGGATGGATCCCCCTTGTAAGTCAGCCCTTGAGGACCAACCCTGGCACGTAGTTGGTGAGGGGCCCCTGGTCTTGGGGTGCGGACCCGCCTCGGTGCCGTGACCTGATTGATCGCTTCAATGGATTGATGGATGATTGCTTGCTTCTTCGACATTTTTTTTCTGGTCCCCTCTCTGCTCACTAGGCGACCCCATTTCCCTGCCGATGCCGATTGTCAACTGTTGCTCTCGGCGGTGATGATGATGGGGGATGATGAGATGACAACGGGCGGGCGTTGACGGACGGGAGGGCTTGCACATACATGTCTAGTACCGTAGGTTCCGTACAATCAAGACAGTCCCGGCTTGCTGGAAGTTGTGATTGTTGCATGATGCCAATCTGCGTGCGCTTATGTACGGAGTATGCAATCCCCAACCAGCCATCCCAACATGATGCTGATACTGTACTTTTGTATGTATGTGTGTATGTGTGTATGTACGGTTGGAAGATGGAAAGATGGGCGGGACGGGATCGTTGGGTGCCTTCCATTGTAATAAATGTGATTGCTTCTCCCCGGTTCCTTCTCTCTTGTTGTGTGTGATTTCTTCCCTTCCTTCCTTCCTTTGATCTCTCTCTCTCGCTCTTTCCCTCTTCCCTCTCTCGGACTTGCTCCTCCATTGAATTTATTTTATCTATTATTTTATTATTTTATCTATCCCCATCCCCATCCCAACCCACTCATCCATCCCCATCCATCCCATCTCCATCTCGATCCCACCTGACCTGCCTCACATTACGGACAAGTGGAGGGTGCCCCCCATCTAACTACCTGACGCCCTCTCTCCTCTGTCCGTTCTGTAAGTCCTGTGACTTGATTATTATTAAGGAAACACACATCCCGGTCTCATCGACGACTACGACTACGGAGTCCCTCGCTTGTTCCTGGCTGGCTTCCCCCCATCACCATCCCCCCTTCGACATCTATCCTGATTCCTGATCCTGGACCTGGCCAGACCTGACCCAGACGAACTTGACTCCATTTCCGATCCCTCCCTTCACGCTCTTTCTGTGTCTTACTGGCTGCTTCTGGCTCACGTTTGCGCCTAACTGACATCGACCGGACGAACACGCGCGAACTCGATCATTTTCTCTCTTGTCTTCCCCTTCCGCTCTTACGGGGGAGTCTTGCCGTGCCGTCGTCTCTTATTATTGCTCTCGGCTTGCGGCTTAGAGGGTTGGCTGGCTTCGATCCTGACTGCTTCTTACTCCAACTTCACCTCGAACTCCAAAATTGGACCTCACCAACCGTCAACCGCCCTCCCCTCGCTCTAAGCGCCCGCTTGTGTCTCTCTTTTTTTCGAGTGTCTTGCAACGGTTTTTTCTCTTCCAAAGCTAGACTCCCCTCGAAAAAGTGTCAGACATAAATCCAACTACTGTCTTCCCTCTTGATCCGCCCACTCTCCCGAGATACGCAAATCCCAACGATCCCTAGGCTGGGCCGCCTCGTCTCCGTGAAGAGCTGAAGGTGCTCAGCGTCCAATTTGGCGATCCCATATCACCCCACGCGCCCCCCGAATCGATCGACATTCACCGCGACGACTCAAATTCGACCAGGCTTTTGGCTGACCAGGTTTTTGTTTTTTCCTCTTCCTTAAGGATGCTTTAAGAAAAGAGAAACACCAACATCTCCCCCATCGTCGATTCGCTCTTTTAGCTATGGCCACGGCGGTACTTCCTGGGAACCCTCCCATCGCCGTCGACATGACTCTCACCACGACCACTACAACGACTACGCCAACCATAGGCGAAACCTACGTCCGTGTCGACAACGACGCCGACGCCAATTCCGACGCCACGTTCCCAGAAATTAGCGACCTCGAGTATTTTATCACCGTTCTTCAGCTGCCCGTAGGCCGAACTGAGACACAGGTCGATGATGGCCTCGTCTCCAAGGCGAGCGCACTCGGCATCTCGACTGCGCCCGTCGCGGATAAGCGCATAACGGCCAGTGTCGAGTCAGCATCCACTGTCTACCACCCTCGGACCTTTTCTCTGCTCTCGGACGATTCTACGTGTACTGCTCTCACCGCGCATTCGTCTCTTTTCGGTCCCTCTACACCCGATCCCGCGCTCTCCAGCGCCAGGCAATCAAGGGATATCAACTTCGCCCAATATGATCGCTATCTATCCATCATTGACCCCCATAACAACCAGCACAAATTCCTCAAGGAGCCGCCTCCTCCGGATCCCGCCGCCCCGAGTATCTTTAGTGGAAAGACGAAGAGGAGTTTCTTCAGCGTAAAGTCGGGATTCAAGATGCGATGGAGGAAAAAGGCGACACCTGCGCCTCTTGAAAGCATCATGTACGCCTTGTCCCGGATACCGGCGTACACCGCCTCGAGATGCGAAAGAATGCTGACATGAAGCCGATAGAACCTGTGTATGCTGCCACGCCAACTTCAAGAACTCGGCCCCGTTACACAACATCTCTTGCGGCCACACATATTGCTCCAATTGCCTCAAATCGCTTATCCTCTCCGCCATGGCCGACGAATCGAGCATGCCCCCCAAGTGTTGCGCACAGCCCCTGCCGGCGTCCGTCATTCGGAGCCTTCTAGACCGCGATTCGCAGCAGGAGTTCCTCAAGGCCATTATCCAGTACAGCACACCCTGGCAGGCGAGGATATTCTGTCCCAATCCCGCATGCGGCGAGTTCATCCCACCGCGACACAAGGTGGACTCCAAGTATCCTTTCAATGTTACCTGCCGAAAGTGTACGACAAGAGTCTGCATCATGTGCAAGCGCAACGCCCACCCCACTGGAAAGGACTGTCCGGAGGATTGGGAGCTGGATCAGGTGCTGAAGATGGGCGACAAGGCCGGCTGGCGGCGGTGTTACAAGTGCCGGAACCTCGTCGAGCTTGTCGAGGGATGCTCCCACATGACCTGTCGGTGCAAGGCCCAATTCTGCTACATTTGCGGTGGCGTGTGGGACGCCAACATTGGATGCCCCAACTACTGCAACGGAGAGGAGGAGCTTGAGAGGAGGAGGAGAGAAGAGGAGGATCTACTGGCTGAGTATGAAGCCGAGAAGGCCGCCCAGGAGGCTGCTGCTGCCGCCGCGGCCGCCGAACGGGTCGAGGCCGAGGAGCGAACACGAGAAAAGGACGATTTCAGCAACCTTGCAGAGATGCAGACCCACGAGATGGAGCGCTTTCGGCAGTTTGCCGCCCAGGCCAGGGAGGCCATGCACCAGCGACTTTTCGAAGAGAAGAAGGCCGTAGAGGAACGGCACACCGAGCAGGAGGAAAAGATGAGGGAGAGGCATGCCAAGACTGTGAGCCACCTCGAGGATCGACAGGTGGCAGCTGAGATGGACCTCCGGGCGACATTGGCACAGAGCGAGCGGAGCGTCAAGATCCGGCTGAAGCACATGGAAGCTTACTGCGATGGCCTGGGCCGAAGCCCTAACAGTTCAACCACCTCCCTGCCGCCGCGTGTGGTGACGGAACGCGACCTACGCGAACTGGGCCAACAGTACAATCTGCGGGACGGCATGGAGCGACTCCACGAGGCCAAAATCAACGTGATGCGGGACCGCCAGGCTAAGAGGATGGAGGAGTTGATTGAACGGCAAGAAGCCGAGTATGAGAAGTCCTTTGACAAGAACCACGATGAACTCGAGAACCTGGCCGCCCAAGCCGCCAGCGACGAAGAAACGCTCGCCAGCACCTTTGATGCCCGAAAGGCGAGGCTCGTGCGACGGTGGGAGCTCGCCATCGAGATCCTTAGGAAAGACCTCGAGGCTCAGGATGGAGTCAAGTACGCGCCCATCCCCCTGCCGACGTGGCCCGACGAGAGCCCTTCCACGCCCCCTACCGTCACGGAGGAGGCTGAAGAGTCATGAATTTCCCTTCTGGTATTGCAACGATTACACGATAATACTGTTCGACATGGGTTACTATGGAGGACATTCCCATAAAAAAAAACGGCCGACGGGACTTGTTACACTGCAAGCGTCCCCTTTCCTTTCTCGCTATTACCTATGTCCCTTCTTTCATTACAGGCACGGCCTCTATTTCTTTTTTCTTCTTTTTTTCTTGCTTCTACTCGTCCCTCAAGTAGAGGGATTCTTCTTTACAGTATGATACCTGGCCGGTTCGCCGCCACTGGAGACAGGCATTCTGATTCAGCATTTACACAATTTTTTCCTTGTTTGGAGCTCACAGAGCATTTAGCATCAGCATCATCGGTATTTCTTTACTATGTTGGGGTTTTACACATTATTGCATGTATGGAGGAAAGCGATATCCTAGGGCAAGAGAAGCTCGTGTTTGTATCATGTTCGGACGAAGTCTCTTCACGCCAGGGCTTTGACGAGGGACTGGATGATCGCCTTGGAAAAAGGGGGAGAAGAGCGTTTTTTGATGGCGTCCATTTTTGTACATACCCCAGACGTTGTTTCTGCTGCGTCATGATAGATCGGAGATCTCTAGATCATAGAAGAGATGTGAGAGGTTGAATAAGTGTGGCTGTCTATTGATGGTGATGTACTTGTGATCTGGAGGTTGGTTGAATCTTGGTGTGTGATGTTGTTGGCCTCGATACGCAAGAAAGCCTATGTAATACGTTCTTGACTGGGAGCTAGATTAGACTGCGCTAGTTGAAGATTCCCAAGTCCTCATGTTGTGCTAGCATGTGAGCGACGAGACAGAGTTGACGCTATCCCGGCTGTCAACAGAATGGAGAGTTACAGTGCTTTGAACAGGATTCCTACTCGGACGCCACGGCCCCCGGTCGAGGCCTTTGTTTTGCGCCCGTTGCTGTACTTTGCCGTCCCGGGGGTCATGAGTCCTCATGCACGTCGGCGAGGTTGATCAGATGGCAAGTCGGGAATTGCACTCGACGGCATAGTGCAGCGGCTATTCGCATGGGCTGCTTCATGAGGGCGCTTACAGGTCATAATGGGGAGGAGCTGATATGCCGATATGCAGAGTCCCGGGCTGATTGGAGTAAGAATGAGGCAATTGGGTTCAAGTTGCGATGGGGGGTTGCGTCCAGTTGCTGATGGTTGGGGTTGTGTTGTGTTGCATAGACGGTTGGCAGCTGAGGGAGGGGGTGGAGAGGGGGTTGGCGAGGTTGGAGGGCGGGGAGAGGGAGCAAACACGGGGAGTGGACGCGTGGGTCGGAGAATACAATGCAGGGAGAAGCTGGGGTGCGCGGGCAGTGG
>JABFFI010001090.1:0-90045 GCA_013623725.1 Fusarium robinianum | reverse complement strand
GGGAAGGGAAGGGGAACGTGCGTGGCAGGAACGGTCAGGGTGGGCAAGGACCAACAGGCTCTTGCTGTTTCCCAATCGTCGGGGGGTTTTTTACATGCCGCGCACCTTCCAAGGATTTCTGTTTCTCTTCTGTGGCTAGGGTCTCAACATCGACACTTTTTCCATGGAGTTTTCGATGGGTACCTAGGTGCAGATCACCATCTGTCAGAAATTGATTAGTGACTCGCTCCCCTTTAGGTTCTCTCCTCCGCCTCCTTCCCCTCCCCTCCCTAAGAAAAAAAAAAGTCACTACGTCTCTTCCCGCTGCCGCCGAAACCCGGGGATTTCCGGGGCCACAGGAGACACGCTCCGTTCTGCGGAGGACCACGCTGAATCCCAACTAAGGGTCCAAGCTCTCCCCGTTAAATCCGGGGGGGGGGGGNNGGGGGGGGGGGGGGGACCCGGAGCCGCTGTCAAGTGTACCTACAGAATGAACAGAGCGAGCAACAGATCATGGACGCGGATCGGACAGTGTCCGATAATCTAAAAGTCCTTGACGGGTGTAAGTCGCCTTCCAACAAGGCAGACACCCTGGTCTTGATTCGACAGACCCAATGCGAGTCCATCTTGCATCTTCTCTGACTGGCGCCGTTCACCCGTGGGACAGTCTGGATGTCGTCTCCCGACGCCCGATGTGCATTAATTCAGGTACCTTGGCGCGTGTATCTGCGAGAGCCATACGTCAGAGGAAAATACCGGGCAGCTTGGGGGGCCTGCATATTGTCCAAATTTGACTTCTTCACACTGCTGCTGTCCTACGCAATCAACTCCATCATCGACGTCAAGATGCAACCAGAGACAACACTGTTGTTCCCAGCGATGATGGTCCCAAGTTGTCCTTGTGCTCATACCACGTCTCAAGCCAATCATTGACAACTTATTTGTTTCCCAGTACCAGTATGACCTGCAGCACAGCCATGGCACAAGCTTCCGGTGGTCGGGAGCTGATGCCGATGTAGGTACCGTTCCGGAGCCGGGGTACTTACGCAGGGTTCACTCCCACGCTTCAATGTGAAGATGCTACAATCCCGGCTCCACGTCCGCAATGATAAAGAAGCAATGCGAGCATAATTTGAGAATAGCCTGACTACTATTTCACAGAGAAGTCTATGTAGCAAACTGTAGGTGCCTCAGATAGTGCCTCATGATCACATAGACACCAATGCCAATCCTCAGAAAAAGTCCTTAGAGATATAGAGATGGCGCAAAAGATACTATATAGAGGGCATTCTCGACTCTTCGCACCTAGGCTTGTACTATTTTTGCTCCCTTGGAACGCTTGGCGGAGACTATGGCCACGATGATACTCCGTAGTAGGTAAGTGATGAAGATGGGGGATGGCGATGACCATGCGCCAAGAACGCCGATCAAGCAGGCCGTGAATCCGTGGATTGAAACGACAAGCCACACGATCTTCTTGGAAGAGTCGAGGAACCAGAGGTCAGTTCGGGGCTGGCTAAAAACGGTAAGCCGAAGAGTTTATGGGAAGCAGACTTGAAGCACGAGAATTACGTACCCGTCTCCTTGATCTCGCGGGTGGAAAAGACCAGAACGAGTTCGCCCTTTTAAGCTATGAGCTTAACTGCCACGTATTTTTTTGCCCAATCTCATGGAAGCTTTCTGTAAGCTCTGTCCTTCATCAATCCACACTCGATGCCAACTTTGGGGCTGACAGGGCATCCTGCTCCAACATCCATCACCCAAGTTCTCCCTTCTCTTTCCTAGATAGTCGAATTCGACTCCCAGCCAGACCACTTTGACAAAAAGATGCCGGCGAGTCTAGCAACTTAGCATTCTAGAGCACCCTAGGGCCGGCTAGTTGTCGAAAGCACGGGTGGTTTACCCCATGAGCTTGAGCATCGCGACGGGCTTCTACCGCTTGAAGATCCACGCAGGGCATGTACTATGAGGATGAAAGTAGCTGCATCCTCGGAGGGCCGGTGGTCCAGGCAAGGAACCGGTCGTGTTCGTGTTGTGCCTGGGGTCTCGATATCATCATCAATATCCTCACAGCCAGGGTGGTCAGGTTGCGGGCGTGACGCTTCCATGTTGTCCCATACACCCTCTTATCGGGTGTAAAAGTAAATTTGTGGGAGTTCCGGGCTCTTATCACCAAAGAAAGACCTTGCCATCATCTCTAGAGCTTTGCTCGTGTCAACAATTGGTGAACCATTCTTGGACTCACCATCACCACTCTTTTGACAGCGACCACGACACCGTATCGACCAGCCAGACATATCTGCGGTATATTGTGGTTGCTACAGTGCCAACGAGCTTGCTGCCGTCTCTTTTCCTTAGTCTTTGCCTCAATAGATGGGTGCGCATTTAAGGCTCATCATTGTTCAAAGCCCACCTCGAGGCTCTGACAGTCGACGAGGAACCATATCGAGCGGAATTTCGGGGTTCACGAGGCGATATCGCTCTGTTTTTTTTTTTTTTTTTTTTTTTCCAACAGGATCAGTTCGGCTCAAGGCCGAAACAACTTGGAATGTCTCCCTCATTATGATGGTGAGCTTTCCATCCAGTTGAGCCTGGGCGCACTGGTATTCGTCCAGGGGCACATGTCATGTCAGCAAAGCTGCGTCTCGCTCACTGTCCATATTCAATGCCGATGGTCACGGGTCGTAATCCAGGCTTCCGCTCAAGCACAGCAAAGCGATAGCCACGTGCCGCGATTGAGACCTACTAGGGGGCGTATTCGAGGTTGTCCAAACGAAGACAAGCAATGGCCGTTGCCTGTTCCAATGAGATATCGCGGAACGGTCGGATTGTCCACTGCTAGCTCTGCTAGAAATCGCGACGATACATGCATCTTCGTCTCCGAGGATTTGTGCGACATTAACGCACTCGTGGAGGAAAGCCTGCCAGGCTGAACACTGATAGGCAGCTTGAGCATTTCCGTTGTTCATACGTATGTACTACGTAGTGTGGACGGAGTACGGAGTTGCACGGAGTAAAATGCAAATAAATTGACGGGGTGGAGCTGGCGTCGATGTTGTCATTTCTTCGAACGCAATAAAATGTGATGAAAGCGAGACACCAGATATTCCCTCCAGATTCGCTCCACACAAAGATCTGAAAAGATAACCGACGTATCCCGAATGAAAACAACAAAGCGTCCAGCACAGATGAAAACAGCTTAGAAATCACCAAATAGAGCCCAAATGTCTCATGATCCTCACGCCCTACACGCCCACCCAATGCTGGGATGCCAGCTCATAAAGCATAGAGAATTCCAGAAACAGCCCATGACACGGGCAGAGTGAAACATGGATGCCCAAAGTCAAGCCACCGGAAACCAATGGCGTCGCTGACAGAACGACTCTCAAGTCATCGTAATCGCACCTTTACCCTTGGACAACAAAATCTCGGCAAGGTGTCGGAGATATGACGGAATTTTCGCTGTTGTTGAGGATATGGCTTTCGCTACCTGTTGGAGTAGGAGATTACTGCCTCGGGCACCAAATCACCCAATCATCGGGATGCCGAAAGTCACATGCATGGCGTTTTTCCATCTCAACAATTGAACGGCAAGCCGGCAAGCCACGTGACTCTCTACACCTCGGATGCAGATGCAAACTTTGAGGGGTGCCAGCATGCCAGCATGCCAGCAATAAGATGCAAGCGACTGGAACACGCACCCCGAAAGCAAACTTCGGCAGTACGTACCTAACTAACGCGGCAGGCAGGGGGCACAGCCGTCAGCGAAGGAGGCGAGGACAAGGGCGAAGGGGGGCGTGGGGGACCCGGGATTGGGAGGCGGAGGGAGAGAAAGGTCCCGGAAAAAAGAACTTGCGCATCCGGCTCCCTCGTTGTCGGATAGCGGAGCGCCAGCTCTTCCGCCCGCTGCGCATATCTCCGTAACCACAACTACCGTAAGTGGGCAGCGCCTCTAGAAACCTTGCTGCGCATCCACTTTGTTCCCTCCTTCATCCTTCCATCTTTCTTGTCGTCGTCCCTAGGTATTGAGAGAATTGTAATTGCGCCAAATCATCATCACATCAACGTTCATTTTTCACATCGATTCCCGCTCGCCATGAGCGCTTCCTCCAACGTCGCTCGCAGGGCGGTTGCCCGGAACCCCTTGATGGGAAATGGTGAGCATCGGCATTTGCCGGCCTTCCGGCCGAGTCCTATCAACGTCCCAATCCATCTTACTGACTTTTCTGCAGTCAGGGCCCTCTCCCGAGGTGTTTCTCCTGCCTTGATCAACCGTCACGTCAGCCGCCATGTCAAGATTCCCGCCATTGCCCTCTTGATCCCAGCCCGGTCGATGGGCACCGAGCACCACCGTCCCGATGGCCCTCTCTCCGGCCCCCCCCCCGGGTTCAACGCTGAGCAGGCTAAGAAGCCTCTCCCGAAGGACACCAGCGCCCCGACCGCTAAGAAGGAGGATAAGGATGTCAAAGCCCGCGATGCAGAGGTCAAGGCGGCCCCTGTGGTGAACGCTACCGAGGAGAGCAAGGTGGAGGCTGCTACAACCGAGGTCGTGGCCAAGAAGGGCAACGTTGCCGCCGAGAAGCAGGAGATGATGAAAAAAGAAAAGGAGGAAAAGAAGCTGACCGTCTGGCAAAAAGTCAAGAAGGAAGCTCGGCACTACTGGGATGGAAGCAAACTGCTGGTTGCCGAGATCAAGATCAGCTGGCGGCTTGCCCTCAAGATGGCGGCAGGATATGAACTCACCCGCCGAGAGAACAAGCAGCTTCAGAGGACTGTCCAGGATCTCGGCCGACTAGTACCCTTCTCTGTCTTCATCATCGTGCCTCTCGGTGAGGCGCTTCTCCCACTCGCTCTCAAGCTCTTCCCCAACATGCTGCCCAGCACATTCGAGGGACAAAAATCCAAGGACGCAAAGGCCACCCTACTCCGGTCGACCCGGAAGGAAGTCAGTATTTTCCTTCGGCAGACGCTCAAGGAGACTGGTCTACCTTTCAGTCAAGCAACCACTCAGAAGGAGGAATTCTCCAACTTTTTCCGCAAGGTGCGATCCACCGGCGAGGCCCCGACAGCCGAGGACGTCATCAAGGTCTGCAAGGTGTTCCGTGATGATATGACACTGGACAACTTGTCACGACCACAGCTGGTCTCCATGTGCCGATACATGAACCTCAACACCTTCGGAACGGACATGATGCTCCGATATCAGATTCGCCACAGAATGCGACAGATCAAGCGCGACGACAAGGTCATCAGCTACGAGGGCATTGACAGCCTTACCGTTGCAGAGCTCCAGACTGCTTGCGCAGCCCGCGGTATCCGGACACACAGCGTCTCGCCCGCGCGCATGCGCAATGACCTTCAGACCTGGCTGGATCTCCGACTTCGCGAGGGTGTTCCCTCCACGCTCCTCGTCTTGAGCAACGCCTACATGTACGGACAGGGTTCGGGCGAAGGCGCCAGCCAGATCGAGGCTCTCATTGGTGTCTTGTCCTCCATCCCTGAGGAGCTGTACCACGAGATTGAGCTTGAGGTTCACAATGCTGAGGGCGCAGCGACCAACAAGCTGCGGTTGGAGGTTATCAAGGAGCAGCAGAGCCTGATTGAGGATGAGGCGGAGCAGGACCACGTGAGCCAGAGCACTGGCTTCGCTACGCCTCGAGACGTGGAGAACATTGACGAGAAGGAGGAGCGCCAAATCATGGCAGAGGCTGAGGGCCTCGGAAAGAAGCAGGCGGGTGAGATGGTCGAGGCAGAGATTGAGCTGGCTAAGGCGGCGGAGACGCCCGAGGCGGTTAAGGAGGAGCTCAAGGCGAGCGCTGGCGCGGCAAAGAGCGAGCAGAAGTGAGCGGCGCTCTCGGCTCGGTGTACCACGACGAGGTGGAGTTTGTTTCATATGTATGACTTGTATGGTATGGCATCAAAGGGCGGGAAGGGTTCGGCGCTGTATCAAATCGGGACCTGAGTCGGCCCGCAGGAGACCAACTGGGATAGACATCTCTCGACACAGGAAAGCAATAGATTCCACTACGATTTCTTTTTTTTTTTTGTAATTGAGTCTCCCCGGATAGCATGAAGTGCCAGCACAACTAGCCTCCTATCAGAAGATACACAATGATGATTATAGTTCTCTAGAAGGCTACTCCATAACTACGAAGTACATGTCGGTATTCACGAATCCGGAGAGAGACATTGGAACCACGCAGGCTACCATACCCCGTACCTACCTAGGCTGGTTTTTGTGGTAGCCTGAAGCGCTGCGTCATCGTTCGAGCTGATACTCAGCCTCAGAGATGGAGATCACTCGATAAGGGACGACCTGTGGCTGGTAATCTCATACATGTCCCGTCATGAACCAAGGCTCGGGGGTAACATGTAGATGTATGGTTTTTTATATAACAGCATATTGATTTTACTAGGCCTTCTCTCCGCTAACTTCTCTTTCGACACTTTCGATAAGTCGCCTATAGCAAGTCCATTTCCACTGCTGTCCTTCTAAGTTGCCAAGTCCCCCTCTATCCCAATGCGCTGTCCACCCCCCGCAACTGCGCCACATTCAAGCAAGCAGCCCACGTCAACCCGCGAAGCTTAAACCTCGACCAACAACTCCACTCCAACCCGAACGTGCCTATCGATATTACTCGTCTCTCCTCCCATCTTCAGCCTCTCCTACAACTTCCAGCCTCGCCTTCACCGATTCCAGGGCCTCGACTCCTATCACGAATACCCATCCTGCCTGTGAATATCGCAAAAGTCGTCCTTCCTTGCACCCGGTTGCTTTGCCAGAACTGCCCTCCAAATCCACCGGTCCCGCGCTGCCGGTCCTTGCTTCGGCTATGACCGCCATGGATCAAGAAGACTTCTCTAATGTCTCGTGGAGCGAACATGTCCACGATCAGACCTCTCGCCCTGTGCCGTCCGGTGAGCAACATGGCCATGACATGAATGCGCCCGGGTCTGGGCTGGAGCAGGACGCCCCCTCGCTGGGCTCCGAGAGACTCGAATGCATAGTTGGGACACCCATCAAGGAGAACGACGGTACCAAGGACGCATTTGTGTCGTATCTGATTACCACGAACGTATGTCTACTTTAACGCCTCAGCTTCCCACAAGCTCCATCCGTAACATCCCTCTAACCATGGCCCCAATAGTCCACCTTCCCCTCCTTCCAACGCGCAAACACCACCGTCCGCCGTCGCTTCACCGACTTCGTCTTCCTCTACAAGCAACTCTGCCGCGACTATCCCGCCGCTGCAGTTCCGCCCCTCCCGGACAAGCAACGCATGGAGTATGTTCGTGGCGACCGCTTTGGTTCCGACTTTACCGCCCGCCGCGGCCACTCCCTCCAGCGCTTCCTCGTCCGTCTATCCCTCCATCCTACTCTACGCCGCGCCCCGATCCTGCACACCTTCCTCGAGAGCCCAGACTGGAATGCGACCATGCGCAGTCGGGCTACCCGCGGGAGCTCTAGTAGCGACCCAGGGACCTCTGGGGTGTTCGACAACTTCGCCGATACGTTCATCAATGCCTTCACAAAGATCCACCGTCCGGATCGCCGCTTTGTTGAGGTCAAGGACAAGAGCGACAAGCTTGATGACGATCTCGGCCATATCGAAAAGGTGCTCGCCCGCGTCGCGCGTCGCGAAACTGATCTAGAGACCGACCTCCGTGACCTGGCCGAGCAGTTCCAGAAGCTCATCCCACTCGAACCCAACGTCGAACCCGCTGTCCACGCCTTCGCTGCCTCCATTGAAGACACGGCTACTAATCTACGCCATCTCAAGGACGTCACCGATCAAGACTACCTTGGCTCCCTCCGCGACATGCAAGCTTACTCCGGCACCGTCAAGGCCCTCCTCAAGGCCCGAGAGCAGAAGCAACTCGACTACGAACAACTTACCGAGTACCTCAACAAGTCTACCACCGAGCGCGACTCCCTCCAATCTGGCCACGGCGTCAGCTCCGGCGCCGGCGGCTTCCTGCGCGCCAAGATTGAAGACGTACGCGGCGTAGACCATGAGCAGGCACGGCGTGAGCGCACGCGCAAGCTCGAGCTCAGGGTTGAGGAGCTCACACACGAAGTCGAGAGCGCCCGCAATATGAGCGACATGTTCGACGACGAGGTGGTCAAGGAGGTGGCCGACTTTGAGCGCATCAAGCGCATCGAGATGAAGGCGCAGCTGGGTGACCTAGCAGACACGCATGTCGATTTCTACGGCGAGGTGATCAATATTTGGGAGAAGTATGTGATGGAGATGGAGAAGCAGGGTGTTGTTTCCGCGGTATGAGCCGGGAACATCCATTATGTCTGGGGAGGATGAGGCAAACATGAGTACCTCTCTCGATTTGGGGCTACAAAGGACGAAAGTTTCTAGCGTAATTCTGGTTTATTGGGAACATGGCGTTTAATCGGCGATGGAAAGACGGGTGGGAGTGCAATAAACGAACTAGGGTGTGTGTGCTTCGGGTTGTCTAGCCCGGGTAATAGTTCCAAGCAGGGCTGAGGAATGAAGACGTTGAATCCCAATAGCAGAACTTCAGGGCTTGGTGTTTGATGGAACCATGTGTCAGTTGTTCAAGCATCGCCTACTCTCACTGCACCGTCATTCCCAACATCTCTGGATGCTAAGTAGAACCGCTGGACTGCTCACATCAACTCACTTCGGAGGCGCCCAACATGACCTAGCTATTGAGGCCTTGAATGAAGCACAAGGATTCAACTTTAGGCTGACTCGGGCACCCAATGCATGAAATGGAGGGAGGAGAGAGACATGTCACGAGATGCATGATAATTCAGCAGAATCTGGGCAAAATCACTGATCATAAGTCAAAGAGAAAGAGAGTAACAGAGCCAAAACGCCGATCCTGTTTCTATAGCGATTAGAAAAAGGCCTCTGCTACCCAAAACAACTCGATCAATCAACAAACTCCATTCATCCCATGCAAGATATTCCCCTGGGCATGACCCTCAGGCCCTATTCGAATGTGTTGATAATCCAATGCCTGCGACTTGTACACTCATCATGCATGCGCTCTTCAACGCAAGGGCCGTGTCTCGGCCTTCTCGTCTACACTCTCATCGTCACTGTCATCGCCGATGGCGTAATGCTCCGCGTCATCCGGGACGCGACGCTCATCAGAACGGTCCCGGTAGCCCTCGAACTGCTGCTCGTCATCACTGCCCTCGGCGAAGGCATCATAAAGCTCGCCGCCGCGAGTTCGGCGCGCCCTTCCAGCAGCGACTCCCTTCTCGCCGTTATTCAGACCCTCAGACTCCTCATCATCGATGAGCTCGAACTCGTAGTTGTTGCGCGAGTTGTTGCGGAGGCGGCGGCGGCGGGCTACCCACAGGTAAATGCCCAGACCGCAACAGAAGGCGGCGATCAGGCCTATCGCACCGTAGATCCAAATCTGCGCCTTCTTTGAGGCGCCGAAGCTTGGGAGCCACGAGACCCATGAGGAAGACGCCGTCGTTGATGCTGCAGCAGCCTCTTCAGTGCTAGAAGGCTTGTCGCTGGGCTTGGGGGCCTTGGTAGGTCGCTCAGGGTGGTCAGTAGGCTTGGCCTTGACGTCTCCATGGGTAGTCTTAGCAGGAGCGACACTCGTTGTCGAAGCTGGGAGCGTCGTGGTTTCTTGGATCTTGTCGTGGTCGTCATCATCATGAGCGTCAGGCATAGGAAGCAGGGACGCTTTCTTCGGGTCGATGGACTCGCCCCACAGCTTGAGGTGCCAGTCAACGAACTTCCCCTTGAACTGATTCTTCTCAGTATCCCTAACGACGATGGTCCACTTTCCAGCACCAGACTCGCCCCTATTCGCTGTTAGCACATGCAAAGAAACGGAGAGTTAAGACACATACCAATGCACAACACTCATGAAAGTCCAGTCATCGTAGCCTCCGGGATGAGCATCAAGCCTACGAGAGACAGATAGGTGGCTGGTCACTCCTTCGGGGCTGATGAGATCAACGCTCAAGTCGCCACGGCGAGTATGCTCAACATTCATCGTGACTGTGACATGCTCGACGCGCTGCAGGTTGGCATTCTTGAGCATCTCTGGCGTCACCTCAAAGCTCACGGCCAAGCCGTCCTGACCCTCCGGAATGGCCTTCTTGACGTGAATCCAGGGCGAAAAGAACCAAGCCTGGGGCTTGACAGGCTTCCACGTCTTAGCCTTCTGAACCAGAGCCCAAGAATCGATCTTGCCGTAGCCAAAGGTGTGGCTGAATTTCTTTCCGATAGCTGTGTCCTGCCACTTGGCTTCACCGTCGTCAATGGGGACAGCGGTGTCCATCGCAAGGTACTGCAAGTCTCTCCAGGTCAGTTCAGGTCGGACCTGAAGAACAAGGGCGAAGATTCCAGCAGCAAGGGGCGCAGCAGCAGATGTGCCTCCATGCCCCTTGTAGCAGCTGTTCTTTCCGACATCGGTCGTGTGCTATCAGGGTCAGCTAGTTTCAAGAGAGGAGAGACTGGTGCAGGCTCACAATAGCGTCACCACTTCCGCTGCTGTAGGTGACAACCAGCTGAGCGGAACACTGCTCTGAGTAGTAGGGATGTTTTCCTGTGCGATCCACCGCACCAACCGTGATGCTATAGATTGAATTGGTGTATCCGTCAAAATTACAGTTGTCGCCGTTGGCGGCACCATTTCCACTGGCAAAGACGTAGATGGAACCGAGTCCATTACGTCCTTTCTGGATTGACTGAAGCATCGCCCTTCGGATGAGAACATCGGGTGCCTCCATCGTCTGGCCATCGTCTGGAGGGCCCCACGAGCACGAATAGATGTGGTTGTCGTCGTACTTGTACATCATGGCATCGGCCTCATCAGCATCACTGATGGGCTTGCTGAGGATTCTCAGGCCAGCAATCTTGGAGTCGTAGGCGACACCAACGCCACAGACATCGTTGCGAGCAGCCGCAACCTCGCCTGCACAGCGAGTACCATGTCGGTCATCTGAGAGCACCGGAGCGGGCTCAGGATCACCGTCGTTGAAATCCCATGAACCAGCAGCGAAATAGTTCGGCTTCAAGTCATCACTCTCCATGTCCAGACCGTCGTCCACAATGGCAACGGTAACGTTCTCACCAGTGATGCCCTCCGACCAGAGGCCTGTCACATTGACATCATGGCCGGGTTGGAGGGGATTGAATAGATGCCATTGCTCAGTGAAAATGGGATCGACGATTTCGAGCGTCTTCATGATCCTGGCCTGTTCCCTAAATGCCCAATCGCGGGCCGCCCGGTCGATCACCTCTGCAGCAGGATCCCGTCTCGCGATAGAGCCGCCGTTCGGGGGAGGAGGGATGGCCCTCTTCTCGAGACGTTTCCGAGCCTTCTGCTTCGAGGCCAGTAGGATTCCATCGATAGGATCTGAACCGCCAATGTCTCGTTTCCTCCTCTTGCGTTCTTTTATCTCTGTCTTTACAACATCGTAGTCGAACTTGGGGGCGCGGAACACATGGTGGTCGTCGAGCTCGCCAAGCTGGCCCTCGTGGGTCAAGCCCAGGCGGCTGGCGACTTGCTCGGGCTCGACGGAGCGGGAGAGGTGCAAGACGTAGTAATCGTTGTTTGCGTAGTCTCGCGGGATCTTGGAGCCTTGGGACAGCCCAGTAAGGCCGGCGAAGGCCAGCAGAGAAGCAATCTTCATGGCGGAGGCGAAGGACAAAGGAGCCTTCGCGGCGCGAGGGGGGAAACGCAAGAGAGCGGAAGGGCGAGCGAAGCTAATACATCCAGATGAATAGTACAGAGCGTAAAGGAGCGGATCGGTGACTAAATATAACGCAAGTTAGCCTCTGGAGAGGCAGACGCCAGGAAGGATAAATAAAAGTGCTGGAAGCTGACGGGATAGGATCGCCACGCGCAGGAAACTACCAGACTGCGAGCCAAACGGGTGTTCTCGTACCGGTCGTACTGCTGGACGCCGAGCGAAAATGGGATTATCGTACCTCGAACAAACGCAACGAGAAATGCGCTGCGATGGGGGAGGATTCGTCGCAAAGTCGATCTTTGTTGGTTGAAGGGAGGAATCAAGGTGTCGAAACAGCCTTGAGGATGGCGATGCGATGGATGGATGTCGTGGCCTTCAGTGGGCGCAGGCTACAACTTCGGGAGCAGACATGCACGGGGGGGGGGCGGTACAGTTACATAACGTGGAGCCGACGGGCGGGAGTTTAATACCACCTCACCTACCTTAGTACCTACCTATACCTGAGGTACCTTGTGCGTGTTCCTGTCATGGAGGAATAGGGGACCGTTCTAGCGCCGGTAGCCCGCGCCACACAGTGGCGGAGCTCCACTAATCCTCCCTGCGCTGTGGGCTGGGTACATGTACCCCCGAGACGTGTGTGCCACCCATCTCGAGCCGTCTGACTCGGCACTTGTACGTGTACATAGACAGTTATCCGTACAGGTGAGAGATATCAGGTATTTGAACGGGCGGCTGTTTTTTTTTCTTATTAAAGACAAAGATCGGCAAGATTCCGTGCCTTTAAGTTTTAAAACAGACAGATCTCCGTATCACATTGCTTTTATTGTTTGTCTCTACGCACGCACTATGCATGATCTGCTCATACTCTTTTTCTTTCGATCTCTCTCTTCTCTCTCTTCATTGTCTCATATTTCGCAAGTCAACAGCGCCTCTCCACTATAGCAACAAAGGCCAATAACTCATCAAAATCCATTACGAATCCCACGAATCCCACGAATCCCGACCAACAAACATTCCTATTTATAAACGCCACCCCAAGTTTTTTATCCCTTTGCGCCAGCAAGCGAGGAAGCGCCGGGGGGGGGCTGGGCCCAGACTAATCCCGTCCACCCCCTGATCTTCCTCCGGTGTGAAACCTGGTTTGACGGTCAAGTCGGTAGCTCAATAAAACGGATGAATAGGCGGCACGGCCCTGAAACAGTGGAAACCAATGATCATGTTGTCGCTTGTCGCGTCCTCATTGCGCATTCTTTTGGGGTGTCAATTAAACTTGTCCCTGCCCTTGATCGATAGACGTTACGTACTAACTCTCTAGTAGAATCTTTCTCATGCGTTGCATACATACGATAGGTATGGGGTTTCTTTTGTTGGATTAAATTAATTTCACTCTAGCCGACAATCGGCATGGAATGCCTTGTCTATAACCCTCTTCTTGCCTACCTATAGTGCCCTCTCTACCCCGTAGATATTGACAACCTCCTCTAAGATTTTATTCTCCTCAGCCATCTAATCTAATCTAGGCACGTCAGCCATCACAAGAAATCACCATTTCTCGCCTCCCTCTCACAAAGACGACTCCTTGTGAATCTCAATGCTCGGTGGCGCCCCCGTTATCGCCTTGCACTGCGCATAAATCACAAACTGTCCCGCTACAAGCCCACACGTCATCAACAATCGAGGCCCCAGCCCCGTGAGGAGAAGACGCTTCGGTCCAAACTCCCCCGCCAGCTGGAACATGCGGCTCGTTGCGCCTTGCTTTGGGTCCCCCGCGCCCTTGTTGATAGCTGACAGCAGTGTGTCCGCCGGATGGGACAGGACGGCGGCTGCAATACCCGCCGCAACGCCAGATGTGAGCTCCACCCCCGTCGACTCGAGATGCGTGAGCTTTGCCTTTCGCTCAGGTCCCATCGTGCGGTAGATGACCTCGTTGGCCGCTTCGTGGACGGAAAACTGACCCACGGCAAAGGGGACCTGCTTGAATAGGAGGGGCACAAACCCAGAGTAGAACCCCCTGAATCCTTCCTCCCTTGCCATCTTGGCGAAGCCTGGCAAGAAACCACTGGCATATCCCTTTTGGGAGACCAGGCGGATGCGAGTTGCCTCGAGTGGGCACAAGAGGATGTCGGCGAAGAACTCGGCCGTCGCACTGGAAGCAAGATAAATCGTGGTCCTGCGCTCGACGGCCTTTTGAGACCCGCCTGCAACTGCGATATACTTCTTCTTGAAGAACTCGTAGCCTGCGAACTTGGCGCCTCCCTGGACAAGATAACCCACTGCAGTCGGGCCAAAGCCAGTGAGCAGTGCCGACGCGCCATCTTTGGCTATGATTGTACGCGCGGCCTTGACCATGTTGTAACCCTTTAAGGCATCATCGACCTGGATGCGCGTCTTGACGACATCAATTGGTGTCGCGGCCTTTCAGTACGTTAGCGACAGGAGGAGCGCTCTCTCTCTCATGTGAAAGTCACCTACGCCATGGGTGGACGTCGCCGCAAGGGCACCAGCGCCAAAGAACTTGACATAATCACTGACGGTGAAGTTGGACACCTCTGATTGTTTTCTTGACATTTTTAAGGGGGGATGGGAGGTAAAATATTATGATACTCAATCAGTGTCTAGAAACTTGTATATCTATCTGGGAACGACGAGTTCTGGTGTTTTATACTGGCCATCTTTTGATGACGTCGTTCCGTGGCTGCCGGGTTGAAACCTTGGATCCGTGACTTTTGATAAGCGGCATCACGTTGCCGTTGATCGGGCCACTGGCGGGAATTTGTGACAGGCTTTCATTTCCCTAAAACGGGGTGGCATTCACTTCGCCGTCGGCTACTCTTTTCTGCGCCTTTTTTGGTCTGTAGCTGAGGAATTGGGTGTGCTGTCTCAGTGAAGGACGTTTTGAAGCTACTCGCCGTTTCGCTGTTTGTGTCAGAGGCGACAGTTCTCGGAACGGCTAGGGGTGTTTCCAACTGCCCTTCTCAGTGAGGGAGGGATGGTTTCTATGACTGGGAGATGATATTCTTGAACGGACATTCACGATTTAATTACAAGGATAGCTAACTTTAGATGGGACCAAGGAAGAATTAATAACCATTATTACGGTAATGCAGAGACCAAGCATGTACATGCATTTATTGTCAACGGGCACACTGACGATAGATACAGCCGTCCTTCAGCCCACTCTTTAGGGTAGGACCGATGTTTTGCACCACACAACACCAACCAGGCCACACGCATGGTCTTCACATGTTCCTTCTCAGAAGAGACTGTGACATACCAGCAAAAAAGTTGGAAATTTGGCAAAAAGGGATGATCAGAGTGGGATTCGAACCCACGCCTCTTACGAGACTGCGACATTCATGTTCGAATAGAACCTGAACACAGCGCCTTAGACCGCTCGGCCATCTGACCTTGGTTGTTGAAGGTCGTGGCCATGTTGCGGGAGATACACGGCTGGGTGGCCGTTCCGTCGAGGTTTGACGATGTTTCGATGTCTCCAACCCCCTCAGCTCTGACAAAGCATTAGTTTTTGTTCCTTGAATTGCTCTGGATTGTCAATGCCCGCTAACCCCTTATTGGGTGCCACTCGAGGTTTTGGCGCAACCCATTCCAGCAAACAGATTGAAGTAATGATAGACCAATCACGGGCTCGCTGGAACAGTAACCAGCCAATAGTGAACATATCTGCTCGAGGAATTTACGGTTTCGTATGCTTTGCGTAGGTAACCTAGGCTTCATGATGTTTCTTCACGAGGCGCCTTCTGAGCCGCTTGAAGTGACCCGATATTCCTACCAGTCTTGACCTTTGGAGCACGGCTCCCAACAAACACCTTACAGCATAGAGTAAAGGAGGCAATGCTCAGGAGGTAGGCAATCAGTGTAATTAGGGCCACCTTCGCAGCTGAAGTATTTGTAACTCGCTCACTGAAGATATACCCCATATATGCCTCCTAGCTAGTCCTTCATACATGACCCAAAATTCCACGCCAAGGAAACACACAGATTACAAGAGCGTTGCCAACAATACGCTCCTACCTCTCGAAGCCAAGAGTGTCAATAGATATACACGGCTATGCCGATTCTGGAAGCCCAAAGCTCATGTCATAGTTGAAAAAGAAATCCCCCGCTAGATCAGAGAACAAGTTGTCCACGCCGGGCATGGGCTCCATCATACCTGGCCCTCCGCTCATGTTCATATTCGTCCCTACGCCGACGGGGGCTACAGGCTTGAGTGTGTTCGCCATGCGCTCCAGCCCGGTGATCATCAAGTTCGGGAGATGCCACTTTCCCGCTGGCCGCGACCGGAACTGCTGCACTAACCGCGTGATTAGGTCGTACACACGCTCGCGCTCGATGAGGCCGTCGTACTTGATGGCGACTTTGGTGAGAAACATGCAGGCGAAGGCGGTCATGGAATGGACGTAGGAAGGCATGCCGACGATTCCGACGGCCACGTCCGGGTCGTTGAGGAACTTGTCGATGATTGTTGTTGCTGTGGTTATGGCGTTGAGAGCGCAGTCAAGGAAGTAGTGCGGGATGGGGTCGTGTTTGGATAGCCCGCGGAAGACGTGGGAGTAGAGGTAGAGTTGGGCGAAGTTGTAGTGAAGGATCAGTCCCTTCCTCGGAAAGCCTCCAATGCCAGGCCATTCTGCTACTAGGGGGTTAGCAGAGACAAAAAACAACTAGAGTGGAAGAGGGGCTTTGGGAAATCCAAACACGTACCCGTTATCACCTTGGTCCAGTGCTCGAACCATTGGTCTAGTTGCCGCCTGAAGTGGGATATATGATTAAGGTGCATCCGCGGGATAGGTTTGCCCTTGTTGACGCTGAAAAGCTCCCTGATGCTCCGTAGAATGCTGACCGACGCGACTTGGCTGAGAAGACGGCGGTCTTCTTCGTTAGAGACGCTAGACTGAAGGAAGTTGCCCCATGACTGGATGGAAGCATCCTCTTGCACAATGGATGGTCGCCCGTATAGAGTCGCAAGTTGCTGGTCGCAGACATAGAGGATGTACCATAGCCTGGCACAATCGGCATCTTCCTTGCTATTTCCCTCGGTAGCTCTTTCACAGCTGTGGTGTAAATCAAACTCGGCCGCCCGGCGGATTGCGTGGCCAGAGAGCATCCACGAGAGATCGCTGAGCCAGTAAGAACCAATGGCCAGGGCCCGAAGGTAGTCTCGATCAAGTCGCCTCTCGAAGATGGATGACTCGACGAGCCGTCGAAATTCAGAGCTGCAGATGGGGTACAGGGCGTTAGATTTGGGGTCGTGAAGGGCGGCGACTGTGAGGGTTGCCACGAGCAAGAACTGGCTCTTTTCTCGTAACTCATGTAACGTGTTGTAGGGGCAGCCGATCTTGTAGATGTAGGGGTCGAGATGGTCCCTGTAAAAAACGAAGAGTCTGTCTGCATCGGCAAGAGAGATGATGCCCCGGGCAATCATGTCGTTGATTCCTTGGCCTTGCTGTGAGTCCTCGTCGTCAGGGGACCGCAGGGCCCGAAGCTTGGTGAGGGTGTAGAGGGAGTGGATGGGGACGTATGGAAGCCCCTCGTCCTCGGGCATCATCTTGGGTGAATTATCGCACGAGGGAACATGGTGGCCCTTATGAGATACGTTGGAGCGACTGGGAGACTCCTCTTTCGTGGCGAGGGGTTCTGGTTCTGCTGTGCTCCTCAACGGGGGCAATTCTGATAGCTCGAGTTTCTCGGCCACCTCCTTGAGGAAGCCATGCATCTGCTCGAGGTCCTGCACGACAGTCTGAGTGAACCTAGGTGGTCTGGTTAGCCATGTCGCTCGGTTGGGAGTTGGATGGAATTCGACAACACGCCACGTACTGCGACCTCTCATCGAGGATAGTCTGAAGGCTTTTGCCCATCACACAGTCGATGTTCCGCTCAGCGCACCTCTTACAAGGCGGTCCATTTTCATCAATAAGGCATTTTATCTGGCGTTATTTATCAGCGCCGAAATCAATTAAACTACCAAATAGGGGCAAATCTTGTTTTACCTTGTGTTTCCGACATGACGTACACGCCTTGACTTTGCGTGAGATTGAAGGAGGAAATGGCTGGTCGAGGCCATTTTCGGCCTCAGACCAGGAGCGTTTAGCCATCACAGCGTGCAGTCCGAGGTCGAATGGTTTACGAAATACGAAAATGCCATCCAAGTGCGCCTTATTGGAAACCGTGGAGGCCACAGAGGAGACCACTGGGTCGAGGCATGTAGTGCTGGAGGAGTCTAGAGACCTGGCGGCGTGGTCTGGGGTTCTGGGCCTCTTCGAGTTGCGTCGCGTGTGATTGCAGGAGGGAGAAATTGGAGGTGACACGATTGGCCGGTAAGTCTCAAAGCGGGGTTGAAGTCATGGTGGCAACTAAACCGGCTGGACCGGGTCGATCGGGGTCAAGGACGGGGGGTCTGATGAAGGAGACAGAGAAAGACTAGGCAGTTTGTCTGGAATTACCCCAATTTGCGGTATGCCACCTTAATTTGCGTCATTATTCTACTTCATAATTTTCATATTTTTTGGTAATACCATAGGCACTTTAAATAGTACATAATCTTTGACCCAGTGCGATTCGTGGGAAGAGTGTAGGATTGATGGGACTTAGATCTAAGTTAGAAACTCGATCACCAAATTTATAGTCAGTGGTATGAATTGAGACCACCTTTGAAGCGCCTTGATTTGATGAAATTACCAACGTCGGGAAGTTGTCTGCTATACTGCTCAGAGGGGCACCGTGTATCCTCTAACTACTCCTTTACCATGTCTGGTAACTCCGAATAGGGGCATTCCTCTATTATTACCTTCTAAATGCTACTAGCCTGAGAGATCCTCTGAAACTCCGTAGCCTGAGATTTCGTAGCCTGATAAGATGTACAGAGCTTTCTCTCCTGCTATACGTCGATGAAACACTCACTGCGTAGGCAGTGAACAGCAAAATCCACATCACACCAGTCGCAAGATCCTCGAATCGGGCACCCATGCCGTGACTCCAACGCCTGTTCCACAAGCATGCCTAGAAGAACCATTGTCCTCTCCCGCTAGTTTGACAAATTGAAGTTGAAGATCTGGTGCTGACATATTTGCAGTCTTCCCATACTCCTAGTTGAAATAGATGCCTCAAGATCAACCTTGCGGTAAATATACGTGCGATGAATGAAGTATTTCCCGTGGATATCCTTTGGATAGGCGGTAATCCAGATCTTTCGTAAGACTCTGTTGATTGGCCGTTGAGAAAAGTAGCTGCAAGGGCGCGACAAGGGTTTGCAGCCTTTGTCGTTGGATGTGATTGAGGCTGCCCTCTAGGTTGAGGCGAGTGTATTTGAGCGTCATTTCGACGTGTGTATCGGATATAAAATACCAATCGAGGTTCAACCCCCCTGTGCCAGGCCCACGAGCCCATTCATATTGGAGAGGACACGCTGCCTTCAAGCGTTGTCTTGGTGCATCGCCCTCTAGGAAAGGATGAAGCTGAAGACACGTCTTGCAGACCCAATAGTCGGGCATATCGTGGGCGATTTCTATGACGAATCTTAGGGCATTTGGTCCATGGTATCCGGGCGGCGGATTGATACTCTTGGGCCGTCCGCAGACCTTTGCTATGACAGCGACCAATTGGGACATGAGGGTGATATAAGTTGTGATGAATGAATTAACGCTCTAGTGTCGTGCTGGTAGGAGGCCTCATTAATGAAAAAGATGGAAACGCTCATGAGACCAAACCCATTTAAAAGCTATTTTGGCAAAGGTGCCGAATGGGGGCTGAGCTCAAGGCTAGATCTTAACATCTCAGCGCAGCCCTTTGGGTCGTACGGGGTATTTATTTGTCAGAACAAAGGGTTATACTTTTCCTTGTCCACCTAGCTACCTGTTATTGACTTCGCAGGTAGTTGAATAATGGGTTGGTTGACTGATGGGTAAGTTGACTGATAGGTTAGGTTGGTTAGTTAACTCGTGACTCAAGTTGAGGAGCTGGACGACTCCAGACATATCAAAAGTCTGACAAACGCCATACAATAATATGCTACTATATGCTCCCTACAATGCTATAAAAACCTTAGTTTTAATAATTTAGGATATTAGGTAAATTTATATAAGTAATACTAATATTTTATGTTTTTATTATTTAGAATATCCTCTGAGTGGAAATTCATTATTACTCCCTGAGGTCAAGGAGTGTGAGGTGTTGTCAGACTTTTGGCGTATCATGTAGCTACCACCTGAATACCTACAACTGGTTCTCTATTATTGAGATTAAACATGCCCGGCTAATTCGCCCGTGAGTTCAGGTTGAGAACTGTCTGCAGATCGGGTGAAGGAAATGTGGGCGAGATGTCTGTCCCATAGCTGGCCCATTAGCTCTGGGCTAAAGTCTGGGTAACCCATGGCCTCATAGCACCCATCTATAACATTGGAGTTGTTCGATCTTAGATGATAGTTATTCCAGCTTAGTACTTATAGAGACTTGAGCCAGTGGCCAAGCTAGCTCCACCGGCCCTTAATGAACTGAGTGATAAAAGACCCCTGTTTCTGCATGAAGAGATCGCTTTGAGTGGTGAGCACAACCCCTTGACGAATCACATCAGGCTACGTAGTTCAGCAGCTTCTTATGTAAGAAAAATAGTATGACTACGGTCAAGCCTTCTTTCCTCTCGACTACCGATCTAAAACCACACACTTCTCCCCCCCCCTCAAATCACAGCTGGCAAATCCATGGCAAAAAATGTTACAAATAAGGTGTGCCGGCGCTGTCTGGCGTTGTCCTTTCACAAAGACGCCATAATAGATGCGCCACCGCCGCAAAAGTATCAAGGACGGGACGATATGGATCTCGAGGGCTATGGCATCATTCCTCTCAACTTTACCTTGGACGACGCATTACCTGGACTGCCCGAGCTTGGAAGATCTATCGCCGCTGGCTGCCGTATGTGTTTATTCATAAAAAAAGTCATACAGTCTAAGCTTCGATTGAACACCCAATCTCAGAGCTCAGTCGGGAATGTCTGCCGCTTGCAACTGAGACTGACGGAATTCCATCCTGATCTGGGTACTGTACAATTCACGGATGCGCGAGAGGATTGGCTGCCTCATCGGATCGATGGAGAGCTTCGCATTGGTTCAACATCGATTCCTATGAGTATTTATGCCAACCATAGGACAGATGGTTCGCTCTTTGACCATAGGCCATTCATTCATTGCTGGACCTAACCAAAACTATCTAGGCTTTTATACCGGCTTTCCAGATCCCGACCCGCTATCTGATCGGTCGATTCAGAGAATTAAAACCTATCTCAGCACTTGTGTAGGAAACCACAACATGCAACATATGGAATGTCAATACCCGGGCCGAGTCGCTGCTCCTCTGAGGCTATTAGACATTTCAGATAGCAAAATTGTCCGGCTGGAAGAGACAGATGGCAAGAACATGCCATATGTCATCTTGAGCTACTGCTGGGGACCATCAAAAGTCGTTTTTGATGCCCGAACCGTCGTGGCAAACCTGCCCGGCAGACTCAGGGGCTTCCCCACGGATACACTCCCACAAACCCTCCAGGACAGTATTGCTCTCGCCCGCCGCTTAGAGGCCTCGCATATATGGATAGATGGGCTCTGCATTGTGCAAGACTCGGGTGAATGGATCTACGAGAGCCAGCGAATGATGCAGTACTATGAGATGGCATCCTTCACAATTGTTCCCATCGATTCAAGCGGAGCTGAGAAAGGGTTTCCAAAGAATAAACCAGAATGGGTTTCCGACGTAATCGCCTGGCAGGGTCCGCTTAGCGAACTACAGTTTTACTTTCCTTCCTTCAAGGGTGTTGCAGATGCTGGGCCGGCGACTTCGTCCCCATGGGCGAGTCGTGGTTGGACGTTTCAAGAGCGACTTCTGTCTTCAAGACTGGTCTTTATCGGCCACGACGAAGTCATGTTTCGGTGTCGTGTTGGTTACGGAAGACATTCTTCTCGACCACCGGTTATACTACAGCCCCTTGGGAGTTATTTCCTCCCCTTGTCACCAACCTATGCGGCAAAATCCAACGACTGGAATAGCGCTGAAATGATTCGTGATAAGTGGTATCAGCTCATTAGCGAGTATTCGCAACGGAGTCTTACCAAGCAGAGCGACAAGCTCGTTGCGTTGTCTGGGGTCGCATCCAAGACTAAACAGTTACTTGGAAGCCACGAGAGATATCTAGACGGGCTTTGGGAGTCGGATTTGTGGCACGGCCTTGCGTGGAGGAGAGTGCCAGTACGAGGGAGGGCATCCTGGCCGACTGTCAAATCAAATGACTTTCCATCATGGTCGTGGTGTTGCATGAACCAACCCTTGATCTGGCAAGATGGCACTGCCTCCATTAGTGACGCCAAAGTACTTGAGATTATCCGAGAGGGAGCAGGCCCAAACACGAAGATAAAGATGCTTGTTGTGGAGAGTTGGATATTCCCCATTCAAGTGCTGGCAGCTCAGTTGCCAAAGGAGATCGAGGTGGACTATTATCTCGACAGGCTCTCCGATTCGCCCTCCGATTTATTGCAACTCAATGATGTGCGAGTTTTCCTTTTAACAGCCTATCTAGACGGAGACGACGAACGGGAATGGAGGCAGAATCCAGCGGGCAGACCACATGATGTGTGTGGGCTGATCATAGAGCCAACAGGGGAGAGCCATGGAGGCCATCTCGTATATCGACGGTTGGGTATTGTTGACATTATCCCAGAGCTGGGCTTTGAGCCCCTGGGCGTTGACAGACATGCCAGGGAGAGCATCGGGAAGTCGCAAGAGGCATCACCGTACGGAGGGATGTACTCCCAAAAGGCGGTTGTTACTTTGGCGTAGGGTATTTCATTAATAAGTATAGTAAAAGTTTGTGAAAATGAGTACTTATCATAAATACTACAATAAATATTTCATTTTACTTTTTTATAATTCCTCTCTAGGCTAATTTAGGTACTTTTATATGATAGTGTGCTAAATATGCTGAATGATATGTCAAATAGCCCGTCCCTAGTTATTTCACTTGACGCGTTGCGCATTTGGCTCAACACTCATATGTTACCAAGCAGCAGAGGGGATAAGTTTTATGCAAACGTGGACATTCCTCATTTCTAAGAAGATCTCGCTTGTTTCATTCTAGTATGGAGGAGTAGGGTGACTTGTGGATTTGTTGGTTATATATGGAAGTTCTCAATAGATGTAAGTGTTGCAGGAGACATGACAGTTGGTTATGGTGTAAGTACCCACGGATAGATAGTTACTTCGGTGGGTATGAGCTGTGGTGTCAAAATTTACTCATGGGTACCCAAAAAAAAAAAAAAAAAAAAATACTCTGAGTCCTGTAAAGTACGAGTCGTGTTGATTCTGTGGTTGGGAGACGCCTGTGAATCCTGAGCCTTCCCTCGTAGAGGGCAATCTCCTCGGCCATTATCATCCAATCAGAAGGTCAGATGGCCGAGCGGTCTAAGGCGCTGTGTTCAGGTTCCATTCGAACATGAATGTCGCAGTCTCGTAAGAGGCGTGGGTTCGAATCCCACTCTGATCATTGCTTTTTGCTCCTCGGGGCTTTATATGATACCCCTCGTTGTGAAGCAGCAACTGCCACTTGACAGTGTCGGCCTGAGCTGAAATAGCGATCCAAATTCTTCTTTTTCCTCCTCGATCTCGAGAACCCTCTTCGATTAGAAATCGGGTATGCTTTGAGCACTGAGAAGGAATCATGGCTACATATGCAAACTAAGTGGGCGTCGTCCGCAACCCACGACTTTAGTTTCACTTTATCTCAGCATTTGAGAGAAAACTGATGTTGTTGTGGTAGTCGTTAGACATGCTGTTGGAATCATAAATGAAGTAGCCGGTGTCTGTGAGTTTCCCCACGACCAGACATGTTTGAATGGAACTCGGCGTTTAAACAACCCGCCTTGTAGTTGATGACATCTCTTAGACGGCCTTCTTCTGGCCTGCTTAAGAAAATTCCTGGCGAGTGGCGCCGTTGGACTTTTTGGCGCTTCGATTCAACCTCAGGCTTTGGCCACCCGCCCTAGGTGACTGTGTCTTCATGTTTGCCCACCCCTGGTTCAAAGCCACTTATTGACCAGCTCTTGTAACGTAACTGCTAGTATCCTGTGGCACACTTTCGCCTGAGCGTTTCGAAACCCAGGAATGTGAGCTTCGACTTGAAGTTGACAGAGTTCGAAACCACATCGCGACCGGAGCCTAGCTATTAGTTAGGAAACAAGCGAATTAGAAGCACAACCCTCTAAAACTCTCAAGGAACTCTAGTAATTATCACACACTAATACGGCATTTCTGTATCCGGACACGAAACCGCAGAGGGGGGCGTCAAAAATAACAAGGGGAGTGTCGAGAAGGCTCTCCTTTCGAGGAATTCAAAAAGAATGATCAGAGTGGGATTCGAACCCACGCCTCTTACGAGACTGCGACATTCATGTTCGAATGGAACCTGAACACAGCGCCTTAGACCGCTCGGCCATCTGACCGTTTTTGTTGTGAGTCGCGAGCTAGTTGATCATTATGCGGAGCTGGAAAACCTGGACCCACAAATTCGAGTTAAGGACGCAATCTCCAGGTTGTATAATTGACTCCAAGGGTCAGGTACCAAACCAGCCAACTGAACAGAGTCGATCAAGGAAATAAGCATCGAATTTTTCCCTTCTGTTCATCAAGGGCTTGGATTTCAATATTGGGACTTGTGGGAGACTGTTGACCTAACCTTTTTGCAAGTCGGGATGACTTGTCAATGAGTGAGTTGGTCTCTAATTAGTAACTCCACTCAGAAAGTCGACAGACCAGCTTGAGCGGTACAATTCTCAGACAGTTGAGCAACTTGTTCCAAAACTTGAAAAGGGATTACAATTTTATCTCGTCGGCCACAGCATCCCTGTACTGTATGGTATGAAGGGACGTTTTGTTGCTTCTCTTGTCGGGATGTGTAGAGTAAAAGAGTCGTCTCATGCTACCCTGTAGATCTGGAGTTGCTCTGGCTGAGGTGTTGGCCAGTCGAGGCTCATGGTCATTCAACCCATAGTGGCAAGCTTTTCATTACCGCTCCATGGGGTAGGTGCTCGTATTTGGAATCAGATATCGGAGGATGATGGTCGATGGGGGTGTAATTAGTTTCACGACGTTCAATGCTTGTCTTGTTCTGGCTGCCAAATAACCTATACTCTCTGGCCTGTACTCTATCCTGAGTATGATCAAGGCCCGAGTTTTTGAATGTTTCATGGGAGGGTTATTGTTTTGAGTATGTAATAAGTGACCACATTCATTTGATATCGTTACTTAGGGTTCCCAAGATAGGTTTCCAAGGTTGGCAAAGGATTTTGTCGAGACCCAACGCTTGCCAACACCCGCCGTCGATACGAGCCGTCCTAGGAACTCTGCTTATTAATCAAATCGGATTCGAGCCGCGTTGGCTCAGTGGTAGAGCGTGTCACTAGTAATGACAAGGTCCTAGGTTCGATCCCTTGACGTGGCAGGATGAGTCAATATCTCCTTGAGGTAGTCTTTTTGCCTCCCTACATGACGATTTCATGGACGAGGAAGGTGGTCTATTCGTTGTTTATGGGAAACCTAACGGTTTGGGCCTGTGGATGGCCTTTGCTGCTTGGACAAGTTGCAAACAATGATTGAGAGGTTGACGGGATAAACTCTTCGCCGCAACACTCGCCATCCCCCATTGAACAGTACGCTTGAGAACCACAGGATGCCTGTATGGTTATTTTAATCCGCTCAAGTTAAATATTTGCTCGTCCAACTCAGCCTAATACATCGAAACCTTCAGCTATAAGGAAAACTGGCAATTTCTAGAGTCAGAGATGGCATGTAGTTTCTAGATCTCAGTTATCTCTAAATGACAATTCAACTCTGATCAAGGGGCAAGTTTGCGACTCGAAAGTTGATAAAAACTTGCAATTCAAGAGACTAGGTAGGGATGCTGCTTTCACTGAGAAAAGGGGGGAGTGATCTGAAATCATTACTCAAAGTTGAGAAAATCTTCACGACTACCAAAATAAAGAAAGACATGCGAAAGAAGATAGGAATCTGTGCCATGTAAGCTCTGGCGCATACCGGCTGTGCTTAACATCTGAACCCGCAATCCATACCAATGCTATAGTCTCCATTGGGCCCTCCAAATCCGTTGTCGCCCTCCTTCCATTCTTCGACCTTGCACTGTCCGAATACCCTGTCTGTATCGTGCGTGCCCGGCGCACCGCTCTTCCAGCTTTCTCCGTTGTAAGAGATTTCGGCCTGGTTTACGCGTTAGCAGAGACGCAGGGTGCAAATACGGCTCCTTGAAAACTTACAATGTTGTCGTGCCATCCGTAGGCGACGATATCTATCTGGAGTTTGTGGCGGAGGGGGATGCTGTCTTCATACTTCGAATTCTCGTCCATGGTGAAGGGGCCATCGTCTTTGACTGTTGCTGAGCCGAATGCTCCCCTCACAAATTCCTTACAGGGGTCGTAAACCCGGTACCATCCCCACTCCTGGAGGTGTTTCTTCCAGTTGATCTGGATCTGAAGCTTGCACCAGCCCCGGACGAACTCCTTGTCACTACCCGCTTCACCAGAAAGGTCCTTGCGGCAGACGTCTGGCTTGGGCGGGTCTGGCGTCTTTGATGGCTCTGGCGGCTTTGTTGACGGCGGATCTGTTGGCACCGGAGGAGGTTCATAGCTTCCTCGGTCTGGGTCAGACCCTTCCGGCTCACCGAACCAATCGTCATCAACTTGGGTGACAAAACTATACCACCAGTCGCCCATCAGGTCGTAGGCATCGTCGGTCGGGAGGACGCAGTCTCTGAGGAGGTTATCTCCGGCCTTTTCCCACTTCGAAAAATCGACGGCCAGGACGTGCTTGCCCTTGTCACTGCGCTCTCGGACAACACCGGGGATGAGATTCTGGAATTGCTCGGTTCGGACCCGTTGGTCGTGGAACTCGTCGTTGTCGCATGTGTTGATAATCTTCGCCACCAGAATAACAGCGTCAGGACACTGTTCGATCATCTTATCGATGAGCTTGCCAAGTCGCTCGGCAGCCTGTTTCGGATCGTTGCCTTCTGTAGCGAAGTCGAGTTTGCTACTCATATCAGTGGTTCCTGCGGCCAGTAGAATTAGATTTGGCCGTTGGTCGAGCGAAGGCCCAATGTGATCAGTGATATACTGAATCGTCTTCCCCGGGTACGCAGCCTGCATTTCTCAGATGTCAGCGCTGAGACAACTCAGAACTCCATGTGTAGGGAACAACTCACATGGTAGGCATCCTTCATCCCACTGTTTTCGCTCATTTCAGTTCCAGCCCAAACGACCTCATTCTCTGTGCATGGTTAGCAACATTCAGTCGACTGGACTCGTCGACTTACTTGATAAGTTGTCTTTGAGCCGTTTTCGATACCCGTTTCCATTCTCCCCAGCTCCAACTGTGATGGAGTCTCCGACTGCGAGTATACGGAGCTTAATGCCGTCTTTGACGGATTCTCCCGGCTCCGTCTTCTCGTACCGGAAGACATTTTGGGAGAACAAAAACTCGAGATAGTCTATCTCATTTTGGTTGAGCTTTTGCTCTTCATCCGTGAGCTCTTCCAGATCCTCAGGATAGTCGGTCTGGACAGCCACAGGGATAGTAGTTCCAATGGTGGTAGTTGTGGTGGTTTGGTCCCCAGTCACACAGCTCGCAGGCATCGAGCAATCTCCGATGGTAGTGCTAAATGCTCATCTTGTTAGAAGAATGGACTGTATGTCTCTGTCGGTGCTGGCAAAGGTTTTCACTTACGTCTGAAATTCATTGTCAGATAAAATATATGAAATAGTCTTTGTGCACTCAGGCGGCGCTGATTTGTCACACTCGCTTGCCGATGATGGTTTCCCGGGATTTCCAGGTTGGTCTGGAGGACCAGGAGGCTTTGGACCGGGAGGGTTAGGAATTGGGGGCAATGTCGGCGCTGGCGGGGGGTTTGGTGGTCGTGGCCCAGTCAGCCACCAGAACCATCCTCCTGGGAAAATGACAATGTCGTCGCCATCTTCATCAGTAGTGGTATGGATAGTTGTGTAAGAAGTGTACTCGGGCCTTTGGGTCGGAACGAAAGTTGCAACAGCACCATCAGTTCCCGTAACTATTGTTGGAGTCAGGCTAGTACCTGTTGCCGATGGTTCAGTCTGAGGGGGCCCTGGCGACTGAGTCGGCGGTGAAGGAGGGTTCACGGGTCGTTGCCCAGTGAGCCACCAGAACCATCCTCCTGGGAAGATGATGATTTGATTGCCATCTTCATCAGTAGTGGTATGTGTAGTTGTGTAAGAAGTATACTCGGGCTTTTGAGTTGGGACAAAGGTCGCAATAGCACCATCAGTGCCCGTGACCACTATAAGGCCGGGGTCGGTTGGCGATGGCCCGGGCTGAGAAGGTCCTGCAGGCTGAGTTGGCGGCGAGGGAGGGTTCGTTGGTGGCTGCCCGGTCAGCCACCAGAACCAACCTCCTGGGAAGATAACGATTTGGGCACCGTTTTCGTCAGTAGTTGTATGCGTAGTTGTGAAAGAGGTATATTCCGGCTTTTGAGTTGGGATGTAGGTTGCAATAGCCCCATCACTACCCGTAACTACTATCGGGGTTGGATCATTGCCGGTTGGCGATGGCCCAGGATTAGTGGGCTGGGGGCGTGCCGGATTGTGAGTTGGTGCCGGGGGAAATGTTGATGGATTCTGTCCATCAGAGACCTGTGGCGACCACCACCACCCTCCTGGGTAGACGGTGAGGCTCTGGCCATTCTCATCGGTGGTGGGAACCGGAGCGGTGACGGTAGCATATTTATCGTCTCGAGTTGGCACAAACGTCGCAATAGCGCCGTCACTGCCCGTGACGGTTATTGGGACCGGGGTGAGTTTGGTTCCCTGTGGATCTCCAGGGCCGGGAGGTTGCACGTCTTGTCGCCGTACAGCTACCAGTGTATTGACTGTTGTACGTACAACAGTATGGAAAGTTGGGGGAGGTGCAGATATGCCGACCGTTGCCAGGGCCGGCAGCAGCAGAAGAACACGCTTCCACGACGCTGGCATCGTGAAGGCGTGGGGTTATGAGGAGTGACCAGATAAACAACCCAGGTGATGAACAAGAGATTGAGAAGAAAGGTAGTTGATGGCAGACGACAAAGGAGTCTAACCAGAACTTTTCAGAGCCGGGTTGCCATCTTAATATGTAGGAAATAGAGTAGAAATACCAAACAGATGATATATGTTGAGGGCTTAGTTGTATTGAGAAAACACTCAGTTCTCAGCTGCACAACTGGGAACCATATGGTGCTCTCTGGCAATAACCCTGCCACGAGCGCATAACACTACCCGTTTAGATACTCGCAGCCTGCGAGTTAATTGATTGAGCGCACCATCGAATCCGTTTACGGACCCCTGTCCACCTATGCCGGGCCCCTTGGCCCTTGCATTTGTTTCGACTTGAATACTCCAGATCGGGAAACCCACAGTAAGCGTTCTCGTAAAGTGCGGGATGGAGCCGGAAGCACGTCACTCCTGCGTACTTCCTTTAATCTAGAAGAGCTGAAGAGATTATCGGAATCCTTCAGTGTTCCCTCATCCGGTTTCTATGTCGTGGCACAGCCCTTCACAGATTTCACGAATAGATTATCCAGCCACTCTTGGCAGCACAGAATAGGTGTTACTGGGCGCTGTAAGTCAATATTCAACTCCTAAAGGATCTAAATTCCCTGCCGTAAGCTGCATTGCTGCCGACTTTCGGCCGAGTGCAACAGTGGGCTTCGGCAATCACCAGGTTATAGAAGCCATTTCTAAGCAACCAAGACTTTGAGTTTCTTACTACCATCTACTTTCTACTTGGAACACCCCCATTGCGGCGGGACTTCTGCAACCCCTGACTCAGAACTACTCTGCATTAATGAACCGTACGATATGATTCCACCACTCAGCCTATGCGCAGTCAGCCAATGTCTTGCACTGCCTCTAGTCTCCACGCGACTATATTTCATGTTGCGCGATATTGTTTCCCTAATTGATCGTAACTAATCCTTGTTGTTGTCTCTAGGGCTGTCAGCGTGAGACACAAGTCAAGGCATAGCCATGATCATGATAAAAGTCTGGACAGTGCCGTCTGATCCGGCTTTGACCTCCCCTTCACTGGTTCGTACTATTCACATAAATCACTAATCTATCCCTCTTATCTCGCTTTCTTCTGCTTCTGCACTTTGTATCTCTCCGAACAGACTGGTTGACCGTCTACTTCCTCACCAGGCTCCTTTGGCCGTCCTGGATTCTCCCTTGAGCTTGCTCCTTATTACTTTCCCACCATGTTTGTTTCCCAACTCTTTTTGCTCCTGTTCGGCCTTTTCGCCTCGCTATGCCACGGCCAGGACAAATGGAATGGCTGGATCTGGGACCAAAGCTGTAACGAAGATCCCACCTGGAGAGGCGTGCTCGACATAAACTACAACGATGCGAAGGTGATGACCGCAAAGGCAGTGAGCGACCTTGACCTGATCATTTCGGGAAAAGGCGATCCTGACCAAAGGAATCGGATCATGAAAGCCGTGTCATCGATGTTTGGGATATTTTTGGACAATGACGATCCTATAACTGACCCCAACCATGCCTTGAAGGTAGTTCGAAGTAAGTTGAAACAACGATTGACTCTGACGCATCGCCAACAACAACGGCGAGGCATTCGTCCACCGGCCTACTGCCCATGTACGTGACTGACACTATTATTACAGGCCGCATCGGAGATGTAAACACTTATCTTCAAAGTGGCGTTGTTACTCCCCAGACTGGCTTCAACCTCATTCTTGGCGGCCCCATGGTCCAGTGCGGAAATTCCGGCTGGGTGAGGAGATTGGAAGATGAGACCGATCCCACTGCTCGTCCCCCGCAGCCGGTGTATAAACACCCGGAGATCGGAAACGCTCCTGGGGCATTTTTTAAGGGCCAACGGTTCGTCAGAATGAGTTATCCGGATCAGACAAACCCTCAATTCTGCGGCAGGAGAGATGAGGCTTTTGCTTCTACCACTACCGACATAGACCTGCTCACCGTGTGCTTCGCCAACGGTGGAAAATGGGGGGAAGAGGGTTCAATAATCGATCGGCGTAGCGGTATAAGCACGGGAGACGCCCTGAGTCCCTTTGGACAACGACTTTCGGCAGCTCTGTTCCACGAGTGGATGCACTGGTACTCTACCAAGGAGGGACAGATAGTCGAACCGGATGGAACTGTAAGACGCGGTTTGATGATGAATGGTGAGCTTCTGTCTTCTCTGCTATTTCTTTTCTTGTTCCTTTGAGTCTCTTTTGGTTCATATGGCTAACTTTGTTGAAGTCAAGGATAAGAATTGCGTTGACCACCGAGGCTGGTATGTATACAGGGATCCAGGGTCTGGAACTGGCCTAGTATGCCGCAAAAAACGGAGCAGTTCCCTTAAAGCGGTTGGAGCGTGTAAGTTTGGCTGTTCCCGTTGCTGAAACTCGGGCTGTTGTAGTCAGGGGCTGAGGCAAGAAATATCGCCCGGGTTGGGTTTTCACTAACGCATTTGTGTCCCTTAGATGGTTTTAAATGCACCGCGAACTTGGCTCGATACATCCCTGGCGATTCGTTGATTAACGCGGACTCATACAAGAACTTGATATTGATGTTGTAAGGCGCCGCCCCATCTGGCATCTTGGCTGCAACAGGGACCATCGCACCCGCAGCTGTTTCCTATTGTATTAAAGATAGTTGCTAACGTTGTTGTTTTTTAAAGGTATTTGGACAACTATGCATGGGACGAAGGAGTCGCCGAGGCGCATTCCCGTTATACAGTCCCGGATGACCTGGACGCATGGCGTACGCCAGCGGATGGAGGTGACGATGCTCAAGATGAGTGTCCCGGTTTTAATACAAGAGGATAAGGGCCGGAGCTATTTTATGTCCTAGAGTATATCGTCCTCGTGGGGAAGATATATGGGAGCTCTTGTGTGTGTTCTATGTAGTTTATCTAGGACTTGTCTTTGGAATTTTGTTGCTCTACGAACCATGCCACAACGTCTTTGAAACACATGTCGTATGGAACACGAGTTCCTTGCCAATATTGGCCATTCGCCCCATGTAGCGCTGTTTCGTGACATCGTTGAGGGTTGGCCGCATGCTATCGATGGTTTCTTCCGTGACTTGGTGTAGAATCCATTGTGGTGCCCGAGATGGCGAATAACGTCGGGAATTATAAAACCTCATGGTTAGAGAAGGAGACTGAGTTTCGAATGTGCATTTCGAACATAATGCAAGTTGTGAATCGCTATCTATTGACTATGGCGACTTTTGTTTCGAAACTGAAACTCTGGTTAGATCTCAAGTTGCCGAACAATAAACAGACCTGGCAACTTATCTCTAGGGAAAGCGACATCCTCCCCCAACCCACACTGTTTGTGTTCAACCTTTGCTTCCCCCGTGCGGAAGGCTCGCGATAGTTGCCCGAGGAGCTCAACAAGCAATGGGGCGGTGGCGTAGTTGGGAGCGCGTCAGACTGAAGTTAACTTCACTCATTAAATCTGAAGGTCACCGGTTCGATCCCGGTTCATCCCATGAAACCCTTCTGAGGAGTTCTCTTTTTGTCCGCGATGGGTCTCTTCTGTTACTATCTCCACCCACTGTGAGTTGAGTAGCCCGCAATAGTCGAGCCGGGATCCAACAACTTCAAGGGGCGGTGGCGTAGTTGGGAGCGCGTCAGACTGAAGTAAAACTTCAATCCTGCAACAGTTGCAATCTGAAGGTCACCGGTTCGATCCCGGTTCATCCCATGAATAACCAGCTCAGTTGCGTTGAGTTGATCACTTTTTGTTGTCACATCTTTTTGACAACCTCTGAGTTTTCAACTCCGTCTCAGACCCTGCGAGTATGGGTTCCAGAGGTCTCAGCTTAGGTAATCACATCTCATGGGGCGGTGGCGTAGTTGGGAGCGCGTCAGACTGAAGTCAACTTCAATCATAACATCTGAAGGTCACCGGTTCGATCCCGGTTCATCCCACAATGAGTTCCCTGTTCCTCTGACGAACATGTCTTTTTGCATTTCTTTCGTTTTGCTCGATCTTTTGCTTGCCGAAGGCCCCGCTGCTGCCTCTCCCGTGTTCTCTTCTCATTGTGTCTTTGTGAACTATGCAATGCTAACTGGAAGCTAGAACCCCTGACTATTCACTTTCTAGGAACTTGCGACACTGACCAGGTAATTCCGAAACTTGGAACAACAGAACTTAATCTCCTTGGAAACATGTTGAGTCGTTCCTAGGTTGAGACTTATTGTGCTTGCTACTAAAGAAATGCCAAGTAGCGTCAACTGTCCCAATCACTCAGGGCCCCGCTGGCACAACAAAAACGTAAAGACTTGCAGAGTCCAGCACTCCCTAGTCACTAGGTGACGAGGAAGTTCTCAACCTGAAAACATGGTTAGATGATGGTAATTGAATGATGCTCCCAGGAGCAAAAATATTAAGCCGACGTGGGCCTGATTCGAACAGACGCCTCCGAAGAGAATAGATTTCTAGTCTATCGCATTAGACCACTCTGCCACCACGCCTCTTTGCTTGATGGAAGTCTAATGTGTTAATGCAACTAAGACGCCATGAGCTAGGGTCCATCTTGACAACTGTGATCAGGAAATAGTATCTAATTGATAAATTGGTTAAAGGAACCACTGTCAACAGTCTATTTCCTCATCTTCACCAACACAACTACTTACAACGCAATAATTACGAGTATTGGGCGGCTGGACAGGCTCTCATCAGCGGACCAACATCCGCTGATGGCTGAACTGATTCGGGCAGGCCGCCTATGCGTTCGTCCGCAGTGCTACAGTCATTTCTCAGACGTTGGATCAGTTGGGTGTTTGTCTCGCCATAGCCTTCTGCCCATGCGTACAACTTGTTGGCCATGTCATTCGGGATTAGCGGGTCTGTTCCTTGAGTGACGGCTTTGGTTACGGTTGCGTCCCAGTTTGATTGTGTGGTCCTTCTGGTGCTGAACTTTGCCAGCATGTCCTTGTTTTCATTCGCCCAGTTCTCGGCCGTAGAAGTCTTCATCACGCTCAACCGAGTCGGGCTGGTCCTTTCGATGGTCTGCATGACCAAGTTGCCATTGTGAGTTGGCCTAATTCATCCATCAGCCTTCCGCTATAAGAGGATATGGAAGTACAAAGTATACATAGTGCATAAAGGGGTTTCATCATATATTGTTTTCCTTAGTCCTTTATTTAAATACTAATCTCTCAGTGGTTAGGAATGCTAGACAAACATATTGATATGTCTACTAATACGCTGGTGTGTGAGTGCGTTGCCGGGTGTTCAATGAGGGTAGCTAGGAATCATTGTAAATCACGTCGGGTATTTAGATGACGTTCAGTCGTGTTGTCATTGTCAACCCTCACTATGAAATATGAACTCAACGCTGCTCTCTCATTTATTCCCAATTTACCTTACTCTCTGGGAACTGTGACGTAATGCGTCTTCTACCGAGGATGCTGTTAGCCCGCTCAGAACTGTTACATTTAATCCCAAAAAATCCCCATTTTTAGACCTCGTTCGAAGGATACAAAACCTTCTCCAATGGCACAAACTCCTCCTTGATGGTCCTCGTGCTCACAAATCGCTGCAGATGGGCCATAGTTCCCGTCTTGTCATTAGTTCCCGAGTCCCGACTACCTCCAAATGGTTGCTGAGCTACAACTGCACCAGTGCACTTGGTGTTCAAGTAGAGCATTCCTGCAGCATGCTTCAACTCGTTCTGGGCGTGGCGAAGGACGTAGCGATCCATGGAGAAGATACTGCCAGTCAGGGCGTATCGCGAGGTTGTGTCGATAGTCTTGAGGGTTTCGTCCCAGGCGCTATCAGGAAAGACGTAGATTCCGAGGATGGGACCAAAGAGCTCGTCCGTCATGATTCCATGTCGGGGGTTGGTGGTTTGGTAGACAGTCGGGTAGACGTAGTATCCCTTCTGCCTGTCGGTCTTGCCACCCACAATCAGCTCGAGCTCCGGGTCGTTCTTGGCATCGTTGATGATCTTGTCGAGTTTGTTAAAGGCACCCTCGTGGATGACGGGGTTAATGAAGTTCTCATAGTTCTCAACATCTCCAACCTTCAGAAGAGGAATCTGCTCCTGGAGATGCTTCTTGAACTCGGGCCAGACAGATTCAGAGACATAGACCCGAGAGTTCGCAGAACACTTCTGGCCCTGGTACTCGAAAGTAGCGCGGATGGTGTTTAGAGCAGCACTCTTGACGTCAGCCGTGGGGTGAACAATGCCCCAGTTCTTACCACCAGTCTCGCCGACGATCCTGGGATACGACTTGTAAACTCCGTCCCCAATGCCATTGCCGATTTTCTTTTGCAGACTCTTGAAGACCTTGGTGGAGCCGATAAAAGAGAGACCACCGAACTCGGGTCGGCTGAGAACGGTATTGGTGACTTCCTCGGCGTCACCGGGGATGAACTGGATCACATCCTTTGGAAGACCAGCTTCTAGGAGGATCTGATGCAAGACCCAGCTGGCGTGAACTGCCGAGTCCGAAGGCTTCCACACAACCACATTTCCCAACAATGCTGCAGGACCAACAAGGGTAGCGCCAAGTGCGGTAAAGTTGAAGGGGGCCACAGCATAGATGAAGCCTTCTAAGGGGCGATACTCCATCTTGTTCCACACGGCGGGAGTCTGAACCTTGGGTTGCTGGGAGTACAAAGCCCAAGCCTCATCAACGTAATGACGGAAGAAGTCCGCGGTTTCAGCCGGCGCATCAATCTCAGCTTGCCAGATGTTCTTGCCCTGGCCGAGCATGGTAGCAGCAACGATCTCAGAACGATACTTGCTAGTGACAAGTTCAGCGGCGCGAAGAAAGATAGCAGCTCGATCCTCGAATGGCAAAGCCTCCCAAGCTGGCTTAGCCTTTAGGGCTGCGTCGATGGCTGAATTGACCTGCTCGGGTGTTGCAACTGCGTACTCAGCAACCACTTCCCGGTAGTTGCACGGGTTGATTTGTTTCCGGGTGGCATTGGTTTTCACCTAAGAAACTGGATTAGAATCTGACCGAGGCTCCTGGACTTGGATGACTTACTGTTGCTCCGCTGATTTCAATAGGGATGCTGACTGGGAATGTGCTCTTGAGTTGCTTAATCGATTCGGTGAGCTTAGCCCTCTCAGGCGAGCCCTTGCCATAATCGAACTAATTTCAACAGTCAGTGTTTCGATCGATCTCACATGTTTGAAAAGAATTCGTACCATCTTCTCATTTTCAAACTTTGGAGGAGACCACAGGCTGAGACATCTCCGCGTCGAGGGGATGGCAACGCTAGCTCGGCTTGCCGCTCGCAAGCTTGCGAGGGGTGCTCGGTGTGCAACTCGGGATCTCTGCATTGTGAAATTCTTGAGCCCTCGAAAGAATTGCCCAGGTAAAGGTTGCGCTGAAGCTTACTGATGAAAGACAGATTTGGAGTCTTGAAGTCTTAGTTCTTATGATAGTGATGGTGAAGAAGAAAGTCGGAAGCCCCCTCCGACCATCTCAAGCCCTCCGATAACTCTTCCGACAACGTGGCCGACCGACCAAACTTCAACCGACTGTAGCCTATCCGAACTAAAATCCACTTGTTTCTTTTTGCAACTAGGTCAACTGTATCGATTGGTCCGCATCTTGTAGTATGCTATCGTCTAGATCGACGTCCTGCATCATCACATCCATGTGATCTCGGGAACGGCTCCCCCACCTCCGCCACGTTCGAGATGGATGGACATGGCTTACGCCTCTCCGAGATAGGCGTGTCGGGCTATCATTCCGGTAGGCGCCGTCGGCCGCCTACTCCTAGGACACATCCTCGAGGTGACGAGCAGAGGGCTAGGCAATGGGCAGTGAGAGGTGGCGTCGAGCGTCCCGATGGTAGTACTATATGATTAGGGCGTGCTGGGCTTGGAGCGACGTCGTGACAGCCAGTTTCTTCCTCCACAAGCTCATCATGTTCTCCCAAGGCGTTGCACTTGGTCGCCGACGACTGCTGCCAGCCTTCCCTTGTCTCGTTAAACAGCAAGGAAGACAGATCAGCAATGCCGCCACCACCAGCGTGGCGGCAATCAAGCCCTCTAGGCTGGTCGTGGAGGAGCAGTCTGGGCTTTCAAAGCTTCCCCTCAAGATGTTGCTTCGTTCAGTTTTCCTGACTACTATTATGTCTAAGAGTTGGCTCTTGAGACCTTCACTATCATTTCTGGCTCTTATGACACAATCAAATTCCGTATTCTTGAACGCAGACAAGAACCCTCTTTTGAATCGGCTGGTCCGGTGGACTATCTACAATCACTTTTGCGCTGGCACCAACATAAGAGAAGTTTCCGCAATGGTGAAGGACGTTAAGAGTCTGGGATATCACGGTATTGTTCTCGGATACTCCAAAGAGATCGTGCTGGACCCGAATGAGGCACTGTCCCAGGCTGGTGCAGAGGAATACAGCCCCAAGCTATACGAGGTCATCGATGAATGGAAGAAAGGCAACCTCGAAACTTTGGACATGATCGAATCTGGAGACTTCCTTGCCCTCAAGTAAGTGCTCGCGCCCGAGTTTGTTGCGAGAACAAGGACTAACCTCATCCTAGACTGACAGGTGCTGGTCCTATCGCTGTGGATGCCATGCAAGCTGGCCGCCCTATGCCCGAGTACTTCGAGAACGCTTTAGATGAGATCTGCGACGCTACAAGAGCCAAGGGATGTCGCCTTTGGATCGATGCCGAGCAACAACTTCTCCAGACCGGTCTTGATGAATGGGCAATTGCTGTCATGCGAAAGCACAACAAGAACGGCGGTCTGGTCTACAACACTATCCAAGGCTACCTCAAGGGCGCGAGAGCAAACGCGGAACGACACATCACACTTGCTGCCCAGGAGGGATGGACCGTAGGTATTAAGTTGGTCCGAGGCGCCTACATTGAGAACGAAATTCGATCTCTGATCCACGACACCAAGGAAGATACGGACAGCTCGTATAACGATATTGCCGACATGATGATCTCTCGCAGAATCCCCAAGAGTTCAGGAATCCAGCAATTCCCGGATGCCGCCCTGGTCCTGGCCACCCACAACTCTGCCAGCGCCGAAAAGGCGCTCCGGACTCACCAACAGCGGGCTGCTTCTGGCCTTCCCACGATCTCGATGGAGTGCGCACAGATTATGGGAATGGCCGACGAGTTGAGTTGCAAGCTGCTGCAAGATTACGAGCAGATTGCTAGCGAGACCAAGGATCTTACCAAAACTCCTCGCATCTTCAAATGTCTCCCTTGGGGCTCTGTGACGGAGTGCATGGGATATCTATATCGACGGGCGGTTGAGAATCGGGGTGCTGTTGAGAGGACACATCATATGGCGGATGCGATGAGACAGGAGCTTTGGCGGAGGATGTTTGGGTAGAAAATCGAGATGGAAAGGAATGAGATGATTGTGAATAGCGACTAAGATAGGCAAACTAACGTTTTTTTGCGACGATATCTGCGCGCTTGTGTTTGCGTTGTACCTCCCGTGATAGCTTCGTCAAAGGGGGGGATATTGCTACTAATAGAGAGAAACAAATAAATGTAATCATTTTACCCAATCTAACAATTCTATGTATAGTACAGGAACGCGTCCGAATTATGTATTGCGAAGAAGCATCTACACATTGGATCTTCTACTGGACCGCCTTACACGCTCGGCTTTGACTGCTCTAGCTTTGTTAGAAGCTCGCTCTTGGGTTGCTCATCTTCCCACCTACCCCGAGGCAACTCAAACGTCGACGTGATGCGTCCATACGACATGCCGCCAAGCTGGGCTATCGGTCGTAGCTTGTCAATATCAATATGGCTAAAGTCCTCGTTAGCCGCGTCCTCCTGGACCCAGAACCTCGTGGCTTTGATGAGGCAGATGGCAGCTCCGCTCATCCCCGGCGCATGCCCGTCAAACTCCTTGATGTCCACGACCTTTCCTTCAATGGAAAGGACGGACTCTTGGACCCTCGATGGTTTGACTGTTGTGGTTGGGGCCTCGTGAAGACCGGTGATGTCCCATTCTGAGAGTCCGTAGGGGGCGTCGATGGAAGACGCACTCACGGCCTCAATCATGTTCTCCGAGACGGTGTTGATGACACATTCGCCTGTTTCCTTCAAGTTCCGATAGGTATCCTTGATAGGACCAAATCGAGACGAGAAGCTCACGATGAACATGGGCGGATCATGATCGACGACTTGGAAGTAGCTGAAAGGGGCCAGGTTCTTTGTCTTTCCATCTGCCGAAAGGGTGCTGAGGAAGCCAATCGGGCGCGGGGCAATCCCTGAAACTAGAAGACGGTAGTTCTGGGAGATTGATCGGTCCGGGGAATAAGGGTCAATCTCTCTGTGGGCTTTGGGCCCGGCTTCGGAGGGCGTCGTGGGGGAGAGATCGCGAACCCCGTTGCCATATGACCAACTCGGGTCAGGTGATTTGGTGATCTCGATGGGGGAATTTGACCTGTCAAATTCTGGCCTCTTGGCGATGGTCTCTTGAAAGTTGGTTACTTGTTGTACGGCCGAGAACGAGGGCTTTGCAGCGGCCGCAGCGGCTGAGGAGGAGTTCATCCTGATTGGGACCCAAGTCGGCTGTGGACGCAACACTCTCAACGGCCTGAGACAAAAAGTAACGTGTTAGTTATTTTTCCCCCATAGACTGACTACAGAATTTTCGCACGCTTCTTCCTCAACTACACCCCGGACTCACCTCTGGGCAACTATAGAGCGAAACGTCTTCGATACCCCCACCAAACTCATGGTGGCTTCAATCGAACTGTTCACGCGGAGAACACCCTTGTAAAGCTAGGCAAGCGATCTGGGGAACCACTCGTACCGATTGGTGCGCGTCAGTTCTTCTGTTGGTTGGTCTGTTGCGAGGGGGAGTTTGTCTCGCCATGATAGACTAGTTGGGGGGGGAATATGGTGCTTTTTCTAGTGTAGTCGGGATGCGATTCCGGACTTCCCAACACGGTTATATACCTGCCTAAAAAGGCTATATGCTTGTGGACAATTAATTAAATACCGTCGGACCGATGCTCCGACCATGACAAATGGTTAGACCCACTGATAACGCCTTCTCCTGAGCCGGCGATAAGCCGTTGATAAGCCCCCTCGACAAGCACTTCCTAATCAAGCAAGTCGACATCGGACCATGGGACATATAGTCGGAACCGTCCCCCGACACTCTTGGTTTCCCCAGTTCCCCAGATTCCCGCCGTCTCCGCATCGAAACTGAAAGAGCCGTGTGCGTATAGTATTTTATTGTGCCACCATCATCAATGCCCGACCAACGGAATCAGTTCAGGGTTACCAAGAAGTGCATCAAGGCGTACGTCTGTCCATTGTTATTGTTATCGTTATTGTTACTATTGTGTCCGGAATCGTCTTCCTGCGACGGAATCTCCTTCCATTGTAGCTTCGCTTTGCTGACTTGTTCTACTTATTTCTGAAGCTGTAAGCGATGTCGGTCCATGAAGGTCAAGTGCTCCGGCCAGCAGCCTTGCACAAGGTGTGCCCGGAAGAATGAGAGGTGCATTTATGCAGCCGAGGACAAGAGGGTGTCTGTTCCGGAGAGGTGGGTAACCTACTATTCGGCTTCTTGTCTCTTCTCTCGTCGGCTTACATGTCTCTAACACGTCTCGCCCCCACAGCTACCTCCGGGCACTGGAACGCCAGAACAGCAGTATCCCCACGCCGAGTTCTCTCCAGGAAACTGGGGGGTACCGGTCGCGTCTGAGGAACTCGTCAGCTGCTGTTGGGGACACCGATGAGTCCGAATTATCGGGCCATGCTGAGCCAGCGGATTCTCGTAAGAAGCCTTCACTCGGTCGTTCTCTCACCCAACTCAACCTGTGCTAACTCATCGCGCCTGTTTAAAGATGTGTCTCTTGGCACGCCCGAAGGACAGCACAATGAAGATGAACATCAACCAGAGCGTAGCTCTCGGTCCAGCAACGACAACCTCGAGCCTGTCTTTCGGCAGAACCCCCTCGTCGACAACGACTTTACTTTCGCTAGAGTGTATGATAAGTATTGTAAGTTGTTAATATACCTACCTCCCTTCCTCCTCTTGGGCTATTTACCAATATCACCGCAGGGTATATGGGCCCTTCGTCTTCTTGGGCCTTCTGTCGCCGCGTCCTCGCTGTTCTCGGCAAGCACCTCCCAGAAGCAAACTCCGACCTCCCACCATGGCATCTCGACGGTGTAGCCTTCCGCATGCAATGGAAATCGCTAGGACCTGATGAACAGCCAGAAACATCCAACCTCCCTCCATCCGATTATGCCCTCCTCCTCTACCAAACAGCCAGGTTCTACCTAGGTCCTCTTTCTTATGTTGTCGATGATACCGAGTTCCGCCGGCACTTCAAAGAGCTATACGAGGATGCTCCGGCCAAGGCAAGGAATTGCAGGCTGTGGTATGCACAGTACCTATTGATGTTGGCATTCGGAAAGGCGTTTCTAGGTGGCACAGGCGCAAATGGAAACCCTCCGGGCTATCAGTATGCCCTACGAGCGATGCCATTGCTGCCTGAGCTGGCCGGAATTGCTCTTGATCCTGTTCTAGCTGCCCAGGCACTTACTCTGGCTGCGATATACTTGCAATCTGTCGATATGCGAGTAGCCGCCTTCCAGCATGTAAGCTTACGCCCTCTCCGTGGACTTTTCTGAAGTTTTCTGCGTGTACATGCTGATACATCCTCTAGATTGGCCAAGCACTGCGCATTTGTGTTCTCTCAGGGATGCATAGACATATGCCAGAGGAGGTAGTCGGCGTTGAACACTCCAAGCGCTGTCACAATGTCTTCTGGGTCGTTTACATGCTGGACCGGGACTTTGGTGCCCTCATCGGTGCTACAAGTTCAATCCGTGACGAAGATATTACCACCAAGCTGCCCTCCCAGGTGGAGGATTCCCTCAACGCTCGGACAATGACGCTTCATGTTCAGCTATCCCGCTTGATTGCGCGGATCTTGACAAGTACGTTTCAAATCCCGTCATCAGGACAGTCGATCAGAGGATCTAACACAGTCAGCGGTGTATGGCGTCGGTAAAAACTTCGACGGCACGCTCATTAAAAACACACAATCCATTCTACGCAATCTCGCCGAGGTGAACCGGGATTTAAATACACTTATCAGTACACATTTTCAGGACTCTATTAGTAAGGCATCTGGGATGGCTACAAGACTTCTTCTTTTATATCATCATGTGAGTTGCCTTCCATCTACAGTCGAGAACAGCAACGTTGACAGCTGGGACCTAGTGTGTAGTTCTCACCACACGACCGCAAATAATGTGTGCGTTGCACATGCATATAGAGCAGACTCAGACGCAAGTCTCCCGCGGGATCACCCTCGCGCCACCGGTCGATTCGTTAATACAGTCCTGCGTGGATTCAGCCCAAACTGTGCTGAGAATACTTCGCGCCCTCGCCGACGAGGATCTTCTAGGTATGTTGTCTACAACTGTCTCATGGAGAGCTCACATACTAATCTCGACCTCAGAGGCTTTCCTGCCCTTCCAGGTTGAATACGCCTCTTCTTCCGCCTTCCTCCTCCACCTCATCCCCATCATCTGCCCATCTCTCCTACAAGACTTCTCCTGGCGGGACGATATTCAATACATCCTCGACACACTCATTTCGAAAGGAAGCCTTGTCGCTCCCCTCCGAATGGTAGAGCTCAGCCAGCTTGAACAGAAGCTCTCTGCGCTTACGCCAACAAGCGGCGAGCGCACGCCGCTGCACTCCCCCGACGTTGACGACGAAGCGATTGAGCACGATGGGGGCGAGCAAGTCATGCACGAGGAGATTGTGGATGAGACGGGGTGGGATCTTTTCGCGGCTAATGCCATGGCTGGACTGTCGCCTGGACAATTACTTGATTTGGCCGAGCAATTGGACGTAGATAGCTTCCTATACCCACCTGAAATGTGAGCCTCATGGATAGGAAGTAATTGATATTTACACTGCCACCCTTTCGCCCTGCTCAGCCGTCATCTATGGTGGCTTTGACCACCGCTGAAAGAAGCTCGTCACCATTGCATCGTAGATTGTATCATGTACTCCATAGCCCCAACGGCAAACTCTCCATGCTTTGCCATCACGTCCCTCAATTTGGTCCTGACTGCATCATCCCTGAGCCTGAGACCGACAAGCCGACAGACGATCTTCTTCAGTCCCACCTCCCCTGGTGGCGAGCAGTTGTAAATTTTATCAATCACATCCGGGAAACACTCGGCTTCTTCCCAGAAGAGCTCTGCGGCGCGGTAAAACCGGTTTCGGGCTAGGAGTTTCAGGGCTGGCACGTCGTACTTGTCTGCAATGAAGTATACGCGAACATGCAAGAGCAAATCTTGCCGCTCGTGGGCGATGGTTCGGAGACATTCGGCGGTGCTTAAGCCTGCCAATAAATTAGCGCCATTGCCACCGCCATCGCCCTGATTGTCGAGGTCGCCTTCGTCGTTGAATTCGTTGTACTCTTCCTCGGGCTCCTCGGGTTCCTCTTGCGTTTCCAGCCGGAAGCGTGGATCTGTGGGATCGCTGGGATCTTCGGGATCTGACTCAGTACCATCTTCGGTTTCAAAATCTTCATCGGCTTCATAGTTTTCATCGTCTTCGTTCACTTCGTAGACATCTTCTTGAATATGAGATTGAGAGAGGAGCTCCCTGATAAATGCTTGCTCGTCTATAACGACGCCGGGAGGTTGTTCCAGGCTTTCATGGACCTCCTTAGGAGACATTCTAGCCTCAAGGGAAGGCTTTCCCCAGGTTGGTGTGACGCCATCGTCATAGGAACCCTTGTAGAGGAATTCAAGAAAACACTCTAGAGCATCAGGGTCATCGTCTGGCAAATCGATCACCTGAGAAGAAGTTTCCTAGAGAGACGAATTAGCTAAAACAACAAATCACCACCAACGACGGGCATCGAGTGTCGTGGGCTAACCTTGAAACCGATGGAGAAAGCCCTGTCAAAGAAAGGAGACTGTGGACAGACAATGGCACGGTGGGCGTTGAACTCTCGTCCCCCGCAAAGAATAGTCATGTCGGAAAACTTATTGCTGAAGAGGAGTTTGGACAGCGAAGCGTGAAGGGAACTGATGCTGACATCGTCGAAAGACTGGTCGTCGATTTGATGCTCGCCGCCCGCTGAAGACGAGGCTTTTGAGATGGGATTTGTAGCCGCCATGGTTGGTATCACCTTTTTTTTTATTACCTGGTGGAACCCACCAGAAAGCCGATACCTGCCTGAGCTCTTTGTGGTTGTTTCGCTCTGTTTATCTTCCGATGACGGGAACGCTGTTGAAGGGAGGTGTGTGTGTATTACGACTAGGATTGTTGATTTGAGCTTAGGTCAGGCGAGCAGGGGACGAAGAAGTGGGCATGGAGTTCTGATGCCTGAGGCATGAATTATCAGGCATAAAACACGTCCCTCAACTTTGTTGAATAACGGCTGCATAATACACTCAAGTGGCAGAAATGCCAATGACCCTTGAAAATTCATTTCTTAAATTTTTCTACGGAGTAGTAAGTTCCATGCTTATATCTTACCTAGGTACTCACCTGCATTGGGCTGAACAGTATTATACTTGATTATTTAGGTACGTCTACTCTTTTCTCGTTCAGGGCCACCACTACAAGATGCAGAAACAAGACCGCACCAACCTGATAAGTTGATTCAGAGATGACGCAGCATGGCGATATCATTCTAACTCGCGACGTTGACATGAACAGAGAGTCTTGCTGAAATGCATTCCTCAATAGAATCCAGGTTTACAACCCTCCATGCCTTGCAATCTAGACAGCTCGACCTTCATCTCCATACACCACCGCACCACTCCGCACCCTATGCCAAACCAACCATGCCCAATAGACGGCTAACAGAAAGTTCCAACGGCCCGCTCGCATCTAAAGTCCGATAAACTAGTCTTATCGACTCGTCGCTGCATGGCTCAATGAGGCGATGCTTGTGCACCAACTCCCGAAGGATACGCACATCTGTCAACTTCGTCTTCGACCCCTGGCAGCGTTCAGGACTCATGATGCGCTGTTCCAGGACCGTATGATCGCAGTACGCGTTCACCCAGAACATCGGCACCTTGGCTCTATGCGCTATGTCAAGGTGTTCCTGGAGAAACGCGGCGTCTTCATCATCATCCTCGGCTAGGCATGCCGTCATGAGGAGAGTATGACCCTCCCGTGCGCGCATTGCCAGCTTGTCAAAGATTGGTTTCCGGACCACTCGGCGCAGCTTGTGATGTTCTTTGCCTCGGCCTGGGATAACAGCAACCACAGGGTCTATGAGGAGGTGGTTGTCTAGGAGGCAGGTCGTGTCTGCGGGTAGGAGATCGTTGATCTTTTTGAGAATGGTGAATTTTCCTGTGCCAGGAAAACCGTTGAGAATGACTATCCTGCCTTCAGGGGGCTCTTGAGATGGCTTGATTTCATTATGACGAAGCATTTGGGGGTTGGGTTGATCTTTGGGTTCCTCTGGCATTGCCATGTGTTGGGCTTTTTCGATGTGTTGCAAGGGGCATGAGAAATATTATCAGTTGATGGTGAAGAAAAGAGGAGAGGGTACTAGCAGATAGAGTGTCAATATACAAGGCCAATATCCTACTGTGTGACTCACCGAGGAACCAGTGACACATGTCGCAGATTTTTAAACAGCGGTTCACAAACATCGTGGCGACTCAAGTCTTATGATGTAGCCATAGCAAGTGTCCATATGGTATAGAAGTCTGAGAGCATCAAGAGAATTTGGGGGATATAAAACTAGCAATTTCCGTAGAATTATGATAATAAATCAATGCGAATTATGAGTTGGAAGTCACATATGGCTAAGCAAAGTCACACGCAGGGCATAGTTTGTATTAAACGGGGATCAATACCCTCGTAAGAATACCGAGGATAGAATGGGGGCCAGAAACCTCTCCTTGCTTGCGTGGGCCGGCCAACTTACCTACTGTCCACAGGAGCAGGAGCCTCACCGCTTTCCAGCCCAGCGTTCCGGACATTGCTGTCAGGTAGCTCGCTTCTAGGCGTTCCATCGATCTCAATCATCGGCGGAGCTGCCTTGACACCCTGTCCTGTGAGCTCTGGCTTCTCCCACCTCTGACCCTCGGGCTTGGCTGCTTTTCTCCGGCGCCATAAACAAAATAGGGCACCGGCAATTACTGAAAGCCCAACGAAGCCACCTATGGCACCGCCGGCTATAGCTCCGACGGGGGTTGAGGAGGAGCCATTCGAATCAAGTTGACTAATGGGAGTTCCCTTGGTGGATGAGCGGTTGCTTGGCCGGGTTGATGATTCTAGTAAACCAACTCAGAATAAGTCCAATCAGAGTATGACGGGTTTCTCACCAAAAAGCTTCGCAACTTGTTCACTATCCCACTTGACCTTGCCCCTAGAGGGATGTTAGGCTCTGAAAGTCAGAGGAATCCACAACCAAACTTACCCGTCACGATACCACTTCTTGACTATTTCGGGAGAGTCATAGTCAGGAGCATCTGCATCGTATCTATTGGACCAAGCTGTCGTAGGTAAGTCCATAATAGCGATCCCTTGTTTCCAAGGATCTAGGAACAACGCCGGTTCCTTTGCTTCAAAATCCACGCCTCCAATGACAAGCATTTGCCTTTTGCCAACCAAAGCGCAGCTATGAAGTACCCGTGTATCGGTTGGGGCATCGACTTTGAACCAATGGAAACCAGGTAGGCTCAGGATCCAGAGATCGCTTAGAGACACCAGCTCCAGGCTAGAGCCGACAAGTCTTGAGCCCCCAAACACGAATCTGTGACTATCAGCAACGACCAATAAACGAATGCCATCAAGTACACACATCTCAAATGTTCCGTTCGGTCCCTGCACGCCAACGGAACAAAAGCCGAGCATCGGGTCAGGGGCGTCTCCCGTTGTGGCTTGCCAGAACCATTTTTTGCTCGCAATATCGTAGAGTGCGATACTCTTGAACGTGGAAAACTCGGTGTCTTTGTAATGGGCAACGAGGTTATCTTCGCTTCGCACTGTACCGTAGAACGCAACAACCCCCGCAGCCCCATACGACGGGAGACAAGTCGCTTCCCCGTCCCGAGGGTTGTAATCAAAAGCCTCAGTTGACTCATTCGCCCATGTTGATGTTTTCATTATGTAGGTTACGAGCCCCTGAATCCCGATGGCAGCGTCGACCTTGAGCCTTGGATCCGTATCTTCATAGCCTCGTCCGCCGAGAGCGAAACCAATTCCGTTACAAGCTGTGAAGGTTCGATCTTCAGTCCGATAAATAGCATTGAACATAGACGGATTCGCCGGGCTTTTGATGTCCCAGCTCCCACCACCTGAGCCATCAGATTTGAAAACCCAAAAGTCGAAATCGACTTCCGTTTCGTATCCAGAAGGGCCACCCCAGAGATAGAACGAAGAAGCCTCCGGATCTGGCCAAAGTAGGGGCGTGTTCAACTTGGGCGACTTGCCTTTGTTGATACTTTTTAACCTAACTGTCTCGTTCGTCCAGGAATTCTTCAGCGGAAGAGAAAGCGTTACGTTTACTACTCGACTTAGGCCATGCTAAACAGTACAATAGTCGGCAAGAAATACCTATAGAATATTCGGCGGCGGCATCTTTACTAAAGATATTTCCCCCATCGATGTATGCGTAGCCCCCAACGACGGCAACTGTCTCAGAGAGTTAACCAAAGAGTGCGACTGATGATCAGGCAAACTGACTGGATGCTTGCTCCCGGCGGATGAATTTCGCTGGTGACGGATTAGATTCCCTAGAAGCAATGCGGGACCAAGAAGTGCTTGCAAGGGCCATGTAATGATTTGATGAAATGAATAGCCACAAAACGGCAAACAAAAGGACCCTAAACATCGTACTGCTCTGGCGTTCACCAAGTGGACGCGGACTCTCAGACTTCAGTCCTGGGGAACTGGATTGAAAAATGGCGTCAGTCGCAGATGACGGGACTTCGAATCTCGCGGAGAAGCAGCCTTAAAACTGAGCGCAGTTGGCTGAGACACAAGCGACTCAGCCGCTGTAGATCCTCCATCGAGGCGGCGCGCAGGAATGAGCTAAATGCAATGTGAGGGGGGTAATGCAGCCTCTTTTTGTCCCGTCACTATGCCATTGGGTCCTGTCCTGTCAGCTGGCTCTTCAGCTGGACTCATGGCGGCTTAGGGTGCAGCGATGGCTTGAAATACAGCCAACCCCCCGAATTCTTCCCCGTCTTTGGGCATTCATAGACATTCGAAACAGTTCTGCATGTTCCGGCACCAGACCGATACATTCCCAAGTCTCCGGAGCACAAATACTCAAGGACTAGCCGTGGGCTAATAGGAGACAGATATGGGTATTGACTATGCTTCGGTTGTGCAACTAGAAAGCCCATCTGAAGACTCAGACTCGGGCGCTTCACAGTGCTTTGGCAGCTGGTGCGGGTGGAGGGCATATTCACCGACACCTATCAACGAACTCTTGCAATGCCTTCGACGCTGCGGTCGAATATCGCAGAACCGATGCCTTCAAGTTTCTTGTGCAACGAGCGAACATCGGCTCTAATTTTTCATGCAACAGGTATAGTGGTAGAAATATCTTTGCTCGGGCAGGACAACGACGAAGGAGGGAGATAGTAGGATTCTTGGTCCAAGAAGTGTGAAGAGACCGCATTATGACTCCCCGAAAGGATGAATGCGGTAGCGTCCTTTCCGCCACAAAAGCACAGGCGACACCAAATTCGCCGGGTTTCTAGTCAAAGAAAGCAATGCGGAAAGTAATCTAAGAGATCGCAAAGCAAATGTGGCAGCGCTGCTCAAAAATCACACAGCACGCTCTCAACTTGAATGGATAAGTCGAAGGAATTCGATCAACTTACATTCTGGGGTAATTTACTTACGCATTACGTGAAGCTGATTTCAAGAAGGCGCAGCCAGGTTTTTCTGGCTTCTAGGCTAGGTTTCACAATCAGTCTTGACAAGTCTATTGCATTCAGTTATTGCAGGTCTCTCGGGCATCGTGGGCATCATGGGCTAGCTGAGACTATCTTACATCTAAGAGCAATAATTGTTCGGTGGTTGTTGGAAGGTCTCGAAGTCTAAGAAGTAGTATAGAGTAGGGGTACACCAGGCGTTGTCGTATCGACATTATGATCGAGATTCGCCGATTGACACTGGTCAGGAATCAGAGCACCCATAGAGTCACGCGCCTGGATCTCCTTCTTCACTATTTCTCATACGCCGCCAGTTCCTAGAGAATCGACCCATCAAGCACAAGCATGAAATGGCCTTCGAAATCACCCAAGTTCTTGGTACACCTTCATGATGGAATCTCATATGCTCGATATGTGCTGATAAATGGACGTGGTCAGGAGAGAGATCTACATTCTTCTGTCTCAAAAATGTTCAGCATTTAGCCCGACGCGCTTATTGCTTGCCAGCTGCAGCAAACCGTGTCCGATTGCAATGTCCATGATTCCGATACCGACACTCTTGTAGATAACAAAGCCCGAATGAAGCCACTCATCGAGCTCGAGGGAAGAAATGGATTCCCTTGCCTGCTGAAGGTTGCCAATCTCAAACATTTGATCCGGATCCAACCCAGCTTTTACCAACTCCCCAGCCTCTTGCAGACAACCGTCAATCGTATCAACCACGATCTTTCCATTCAATACCTGACGTGAGAACACACCAGTAGCCTTGACTACCTCTTGCAAGAGTTTGGGGTCGATCTCTGCCATGTCTAATCGATAGGAACCGATAGCAGAAATAAATCGAGACTTGCCCCGAGCACTCTCCGACATGAGAAACGCAGCTGGAAACAGTGGTGCTGTACTTGGTGTTGTGCAAAAGATAACATCTGCAGCTACCACAGGGGTCTCCAGGCTGGCGCTGTCATTGAACGCCTGCAGTTTGATGTGCTCAGGCCAACCAGCCCCTGGGTCGTAGGTAAGAGTCTCGATCAAATCTTGGGTTCTCTGGCTGGAACGGTTCACAATGGTGATGGTCCGAATATCCTGGCCCCGAAGCAATACCGCAAGGCGAATATGCCATAAAGCCTGCTTGCCAGCACCGAAGACGAGGATATTCTCTGTAGTATGTCGTAGTCTGTACAAGAGCATAGAGCCGAGAGCTGTACGGAACGCCGTTAGCTCCGCGGCGTTCAAGATGCCGATCGCTCCTCCAGTGGCGCCACAGATGGTCAGGGCACTTTTCAGTGCGGGAGGCGGCTTTGTTCCAGGAGCGATAGTTGCCGGGTCTACCGACGGACTGATGCCGACAATCTTGACGCCAATCAGATGTTCTGTTGTGGCTGGCATGAAGAGGCTAACTTGGCCCCCTGGTCGAGTGACCACACCACGGTGAGGCTGGTACTGTCTCTCATCTTGAGTCGAGTATCGTACGAGCGCCTGGCTAAGGGCATGAGTGAGGCCAGCAACCTCGCTTGACGATAGACCCCGAAAGATCGTTTTGATGTCGAGGTCCGAGAGCACCGTGAAAGTCATGGCGCAGGGCAGACTTTACCACTCGTATTGGGAATGGTGAGTGTTGGTTGTGGCGAGATGTGAAGTGAAGAAGGATAGTCAGCTTCTGGGTGGTTGTTAGCTGCGTATCGTTCTGGCTAGGCGAATCCTTAAGTACCCCCTGCCTTCCAAAAAGTAGACTTGACTGTGGAACTGGCATTGCGACTTCGGAGGTGCCGAAGTTCGGCTCCAGTATCAATGTAGGGGGCTGCTTCTGGATGTTCCATGATGAGTAACTTCACATGGCTTGGCGGTTGAGTCGTATGGTGGGCATCAAGAAACAGAAGCGGCCGAGTCAATGAGTCTTGCAGAGAACTCAATTGATGGATCACACAAGATGTTGCCGCAGTGTGCTCTGGTGGTTTAACTTATTCAAGCTTGAGGCTCTTTCTATTGGACTAGCCCTCTAGCTCCCATGATAGAAATGAGGCACTAACAAGCTCTCGTTCCGAAGTGACCATATCTCCGACGGAGTCAAGATGTGGCAACTCAAGTCAAAACTCACTTCGGATTACAGAGCCCGAGTTCCGGTTTGGTTCCGGTTGTCGCCAAGTTGCCTGTCTCACCGAGTCCATCATACCCCGGAGATATGGAGTCTTCCCGGGCCTCTGTTGGCGCCAAGCGTTGATAACATGATCGCCGCTGCCGGTAACCATGGGTAAGAGTCCCGGGAGACAAAATAATCGGCTCCACATACCGACACACCACAAGATGGGCGTAATCATGCTTTGCAAGGGGTTATGCTTCAGGTTGAGGTTTCTATCTCGTCAACTGGTGGAAGTTTCGAACCTCGATTGGTTTAGATCATCGGCCCTACTCACCGTGTTCCCCCACAAGAACTAAAAGCCGGTTGAGCTTCGTATTGACAGCGGTACGTTGCAAGTTATAGAACTGACCTAGCGACATGCCGGCCCCAAACACGTCTACATGGGGGTAATGCGAAAGGCGGCCAAATTCTAGACAACAACCTGAAATCTTAGGGAATGTGAATTAGGTGTGTTCCTGGCTTCTGGGGGGTTGTGTTGATCGTTGCAATGTGATCCCGGTTCACGGTGACACAACCTTTTACGTCCGAAACTCCCATTAGTGCCCTTAGGACTTTACATTCATCAAAGTAGACTTCAAGGTTGGGGGAAGGATTGGCTATCTATTGTTAATGTTCCTTATCCTTGATTAAATGAATCGGGCTGGTGTATGAGCTACTATCGTTGAACCTAGACATCTTTCGGACTGAAAGGGGCTAGCGGAAACCATTTTCTGTCTTCGTTCCGAGAGCAACAGTTGTATTTCATCCTGTTCATTGTTCGGATACTGTTCTCAATCGAAGCGATGACGATAGCAAGGACCGTCGGGAAACAGGATTGCTACCACAAGAGAATGCGACCGAACAGGGAAAACTCATCTCAACCTACCTAATGAAGGATGTGGTAAGCTTTTCTAGTCTTCCGAAAACTCAGAAACTGCTTGCACGAACATTGGATGCTATCACATACTACACTCGGTGTAACCATCTTTGCATTCATCTAAGGTCTAGCGTAGGAGAAAACCAGGATAGATGTCCTCCGTGGGATCAATAAAGAAACTCATCCTCCCACACAGCTTCGCTTCACCCTTCACACGAGGAATGCAGGCCGGGAATCCCTCAACTGGACTTTCCGCCTCCGACACGATATCCGCCTCAAATGAAGACGCGATAATGGATCGGTGTTGCAGCTTCGATTGCTTGGCCCCAAGTCTGCCTTGAGCGTGCAGAACCGCGAGACGAGCACATGTTCCAGAGCCGCATGGCGATCGATCGATTTGTCCATCAGCAAAAACCGTGACGTTTCTTTGCCTGACAGTTGGCCCATGGCCGTTCGCCTTCTCGTCTCCCTCTTCGTTAAAGAAGATGACGCCGTAGCAGTCGTAGATGCCGTAATGAGCTCGTTTCCCCAGAGAAGCCTTAATCTCCCGTCCAAGCTTGATGAACTCGTCAACGTTTCGAGGTTCAACCTTGAGACCGAGCTGATTCGCATCCAGAGTAGCGTACACAGCTCCGCTGAAGGCCAAGTCCACGCTAACTCCCACTCCGAGCGAGGGGATAGCAACGGGCAATGACCTGGCAATCTGATAGCTCGCTACGTTGATGAAGTCGGCATGAATAGGCTGGCCCTGGGCAATAGTCATGCTGGCGACGACGCGGCCAGATGGGACATCGATCACCACATCGACCGTTCCATTCTCGGGAACGTTGACAAGGCCCTTCGACACAGCCCAGTAGCCCAAGGCAATGGTGCCATGCCCACATGCCGTAGAAAAGCCATCCTTATGCCAAAATAGAACACCAAAGGCAGCCCCAGCGTCATCAGGAGGCGTGATGAAGCCACCGTACATGTCGGCATGGCCTCGAGGCTCATGACATAGAGACTGCCGAAGCTTGTCCAAAGGATGCTCATGTGTCGCATTGATGTCGAGACGGCGTTGAGCGATGGTGGAAGACTCAGGGAGGTAGCCCTTTGGGAGCTTGTCGACGATGCGGAATGGCTCACCAGCCGTGTGCCAGTCGTCAGTTTCGATCCAGAAAGGGGAGAGCGACATGGTCGGAGGCTTGGAGCTCGTAGGATAGGGTTGATAGTGACCACGAATGAAATAAAGCGTGTTGAATGAAACTTTACCCCGGATATGGCTGATAGGAGCGTCGGTTAGTTGCCTTTTCTAACCTGCTTGCATCGTGGGCTGTCTTTCCACCGTCGGCTCTGCCGACCTTGTTCCCTGAGTTTATTGTTCATTCACTCATCCTTCACCGGCATTTCCGTGCTCCTATCTTCAAACTCCTTGACTCGAACCATTTCCCTTATCATCCTATTCCTTATTCGAAGTTACCACACACCATTATCATCGATTCAGTGCATAAAGTCGGCATCGGCATGTGGGTCCCGACGTTCATCAAGAAGCCGTGTTAGTTTGGGGAGAGGTTCTGGGCTTTGGGCTCATCCTCCTTGACCCCAAATCTCAGTTGATGGACAAGGAAGAGCATGAACACCTTCTTCTTGTGACATAGCATCTTTGCGGAGAGGTTCGCGGGGAAGATAACAGGTTACTCTAAGATAAGTTGTAAGGTACAGATCATGGAGAGGCTCGATATGGGTGTTGTAGCTTTGAGCTAGCGAGTCGTTATTAGCAAGGTTCTAGAGCAAGATATTCTCTATTTAAACTGGACTTCTTGTTGCCTCACCACTTCATACATCCATCTCACTCTCTCTTTCTCATACACTCACTCATCTTTGATCCAAAGCGTCATCAGTGCCAACAACCGAGAACTGTCATCATGGCAGCTGAACCAGAGAAGACTCCCTCCATGCTCGAACGCGTCGAGTCCACCCAAACGGGGGCGTTGGACCACCTCGAATCCCAGCACGATCCAAATGAAGGCCTCAAGCAGAAGCTCAACACCCGCCATCTCACCTTCATATCCCTCGGCTCTGTCATAGGCACAGGAATCTTCCTTGGCGTCGGCTCCGCTCTCACCACCTCCGGCCCCGTTGGTCTCGTCCTCGCTTTCGCGGTCATCTGCTCCGTCGTCTTCTGCGTCATGCTCTGCGTCGGCGAGATGGTGATGTACCTCCCCGTTGTCGGGGCACACCTGAGACTGTCCGGTCGTTTCGTGGATCCTTCGCTCTCCGCCGCCATGTCATGGAATTACTGGTACTGCTGGGCGTTAATTTCGGCTGCTGAAGCTGCTGCTGTGGCCACGCTTGTTACGTACTGGAACGATACCATCTCTTCCGGTGTCTGGATCGCGATTTGTCTGGTTATCTTTCTGGGAGTCAACCTCTGCGGTCCTAGATTCTACGCTGAAGTCGAATTTTACATGACGACAATCAAGGTCATGACGATCGTGGGTCTCATCATTCTGTCGATTATCATCAACGCAGGCGGTGGCCCGAAGGGCGACTACATTGGTTTCAAGTACTGGAAGAACCCAGGGCCTTTTGTTCAGTACGAGGGCGTGGGTGGCTCACTTGGCCAATTCTTGGGCTTCTTCTCTGGTCTCACAACCGCCGCCTTTTCTTCTATCGGTGCTGAGATGTTGGCCCTGATTGCTGCCGAGACACGCAATCCTCGCAAGATCATCCCCACAGCGCTACGTGCTACCTGGATCCGAGTCGTTCTCTTTTACTTCCTAGGAGCTTTCTGCGTCAGTATCATCGTCCCGTCCACGGAGTCCCGTCTTGGCTCCTCTTCAACCGCCGCAGCCAGTCCCTACGTCATCGCGATCCAGGGCGCTGGAATCAAGGTGCTCCCAGCCTTGATAAACGCCTGCATCATGGTCTCAGCCACTTCAGCCGGAATCGGAGATCTTTTCACTGCCGTGCGAACCTTGCACTCAATGGCTGGAAATGGTTTGGCCCCCAGGATCTTCCAGACCACCAACGCTTGGGGAAGCCCCTGGATCGCTGTGCTGGCGACTTGGTGCATCAGTCTCCTTGCCTTCTTGGCCGTTGGATCGAGTTCTGGTAATATCTTTAACTTTCTCGTCAAGCTTACTGCCCTAAGCGGTATCATCACCTGGGAATGCATCGCCGTCAGTTACCTACGCTTCCGTGCTGGCATGAAAGCGCAGGGCATCAGCCACTCTTCGCTCCCGTGGAAGAGCAGATTCAGTGTCATTGGCGCCTACTGGATTCTCATCGTCATCAGTTCCGTCCTGCTCTTCAGCGGTTGGCCCGTCTTTAAGAAGGGTAACTGGGACACGGTCAACTTCGTCGGCAACTATCTACCCATTGCTATCTTTACGGTCGTCTTTGGAGGTTTTAAGATCTTTACCAAGAGCAAATTCGTCAAGGCTTCCGAGATGGACTTGACCTCGGGCGTGGCAGAGATTGAGCGCAGGGCAGCTGAAGCCAAAGAGGAGGAGGAGTTGCTTACAGCGGCGAAGGGGCACAGCAAGGTCAGGCACTTCTTCCGAAGGATCATAGCGTAGGCGCAACACGATGTTGCAGCCACTAATTCCAGAATATCCTGACTTGATTTTTCAAATTGAGTCCATAGCATTTGGATGGAACCTATTCTCAACAGGCTCGAGATTACCACGCATGTTTTCGCCCCTTGGAGCCCCAAGTTTCTTGTGATTTCTCTTAATTTCGTGGTAGTATATGTATGTCATCTAATTTTACTTGAATCAGATCTAGGCTACTCTAATCAAAATCGCTGGGCCTTCCAGCACCATCGCCAGCCCCGGCACCCGCTGATCAACTTCTACCAATCGAACCACGTCCTCGTTACTGACTCTGTTTGTTACTCAACTTCCCTCCACATCTGCTGCATTCTCTCAATCTCCTGTTGCAACCTCGGATCAGGCTTATCAGGACCACTACCAACGGCCTGGGCAGCCATTTCCTGCGCCCGCCTTTGATCCAAAACCCCCTGGAACGACATCTCATTCTTGCACCAACCCATAGACGAATTGCCTACCAAATACCCATGTGACCCGTGGAGGTCGCCCATAAACTTGGTATTGTTGGCTATCATCCCGGCGGCATAAGCCGAGTTTATCTGCTGCTTCCTCGCCATATCCTGCATTTGTAGCGAGAGCTTCTGCTGCGACTGCAAGCTTTCGATGTTTGATCTCGCCTCCAAAAAGATTCGCTTCCGGTGTTGGGCGAAGGTGAGGAGCTTTTGCAAGTCGCCCGAAGAGCAAGCCTCGATGTACAATGTTCGCATCCGTGGCGAGTACAGATCACAGACCCTCCCACGAAGAGAGCGCTCTCCTTTGAGTGTGAATTTGCTTTCAAGGGCACTGCCCTTGGGAAAAGTCAGGTAACAGGATTGGCAGATTGCGACGTTATCCCATCCCCAGAACGGTTGCCCTCGAGCCTGTCCAGCATCGGTCATCGGACACGGCAAGGCATTGGCTATGGCCTTGGTGTGGTCTCCCAAGGGTTTCCAGGTTCCCCGAAGAATGCATTCGACGTATCTTGGGAAGATGGACACAAAATGCTGGTTCCCCGTATTGAACGAACACACATACAGGTCTCTCTTGAACAGACTCGACGATTTGGGGACAAACCAGTCTGTTACTCCTGAAGTATACACGATGCTGGAGTAACATGCACCGCAAATACGGAAGCCTTTGGGCTTGTTGGGTAGGGTGTACCACTTCGCGCCCTCGGTGCCCTGTGGATGGCAAAAGGGGTGTTTGTTCGCCTCGTCAATAGCTCTCCAGAAGATGCTGTAGTCTTTCTTGTCAATAGCCCGGGCAACTGCGAATAGTATGTTTGCGCAGCCCATAGCACACATGGTTTCTGTCTGCTTCGGTACAGTCTGCCTCCAGCAATCTTGTTCGGACGAGTTGTAGAAGTAGTCCCAGTAGCAGGCTACACAGATTTGCAAGCCCTTTGGTTCGCGCGTTGACTCATACCAGGTTCGTCCTGCAGAAACCGTCGGTTCAAGTCTTTGGCACTGTGGAACTTGCAGCCGGGCTGACACCTGTTTAGCGAAGGCGGGCCAGTCGTTGGCTTCGGAATAGTGTTCGAAAATGCGCTTGATGTAGTGCGTGCTTCCGTCGCAGTAGCCATCTGTGCCTCTCGTGAGACTGAAATGTGTGCCAAAAGAGGACGACATGAGTGTGTCCTCGTAGCAGGCTGGGCAAAAGGTTGAGTTGGGGATGTTGGGGGTCGTGTACCAGTCTGCGCCGCTCATGATCGCCGAATCAGGGCAGTGGGGGAGGCTCTGTCGTCTCTGCATGAATTCAATGACGCTATCTAGATTGGACGAAGATATTGCTGCGGGCCAGAGAAGGCCTTTGATGCGTTTGCTGCTGAACAAGCATTTCTTCGGTGGTGCGCTGGGCAGGTGGACTCGCCTGAAGGAAGACCTGAACTGTGTGTTGTAGATATGGTCGACATAACACCGACTGCAAATGAGAAAATCGGGGGCAGAGGCATGCGTGAACCAGTCGAGTTCTATGGGCATGAGATCCTCGATGCACTCGGTTAATGGGACGACACCGCAGGGGTGCATTTCTGGAGTGCGAAGAGTGTTTGATGGAGGGCCAGGCTGGGATGTCCATTGTTGTTGTGTTTGGTATTGGGGTTGTTGAGGCTGGGACTGAGAATATGCTGGCTGGCGAGAGGAAGTAGAAGAGGATTGAGCGAGAGGCTGTTGGTAGTTCTGTGTGGGTTGTACTGGCTGAGTTGGCGGGGGAGCAAAGTACTGTTGTTGACTGCCGTATGATGCCGGAGTCGGCGCCGAGGGTACGCTGGGGGGTGGAGGAATCGGGGTGTTTGCAGTCGGCGATGGTCGTTTTCCCTGGTACTGTTGTTGGTGGTGACCCGGAGCGGGAGGGGGCGGGACTGAAGTGGAAGGCGTCGGCGTCGGCGTCGACGTAGGCACAGCGGGCGACTCAGGAACATGCAGATTTCGCGAATATGGCGGCGGAGGAGGGGGGTGCGCATACGAAACCGTCCCCTGAGGCGGAGGAACACTTGATGAAGGAGAAGTAGCTGTTGGGGGAGCAGCCGGCTCAGCCTGAATTCTCAACTTCTCTAGTTCCCTCTCCGCCTCTTTGAGTTTCTCCTCCTGCTCCTTTTTCAGACGCTCAACCTCAAGCTCTGCATTCCTCAGTCTTTGTTCGTGCTCCGTCCGGAGGCGCTCTGTTTCAGCGAGTTCGCGCTCGTACTCTGCCTTAAATTTCGCAGCGAGTTCTTCGGCTGCTTGGCGGTCACTTTCGAGTTGGCTTTGAAGATGTTGGTCGGTTTGGGGCGCTCGGGGCGTTGCGGGTGTCGCTGTGGTGTAGCCTGTTTGCTGAGGAGGTGGTGGATAGTGTTGCTGAGGGGGAGGAGGTACGAATTGCTGATATTGTTGTTGTTGCTGTTGCGATTGCTGTTGGTATGCTGGCGATTGATACCCTCGCTGCTCTTGTTGATGTGGATGCCCATTTGCGGGAGCAGGTCGCTGCCACGAACTACCCTGTTGTTGGTATCCTCCATGTTGCTGCCCATTGTACCCCTGCTGCTGTTGCTGTTGATATTGTTGTTGGTGTTGCTGCTGGTATTGTTGCTGATGGAGCTGCTGTTGTTGATAATCTTCCTTCGCCCTTTGATACTCCTGTCCCACCTGAGTCGCGATATCGCTCGCCTTGGAAATAAACTTCCCTAAGCGATTAATCCCCATTCTGTGTAGTTGTTTCTCTCCAGCTAGGTAGATCGAAAAATTCGCGACAGGGTTCTGCAGCCTCGAAATGCGGCCTCAACTGTTTTCAAGTGAACTGCTCAATCGTGGGAACCTCTCAGCAGCAGGGCAGAATTGTTTCATCAGAGACGAGTCAAGAAACACGCGGCTCTACTAACCGGCAAGCCACCATCTTTAATACCCTCTTTTACCCATATCTTTCTAGGATTAGGTAGTCCGCCTTGCAAGGATGCTTTATGTCAGACATTCGAGGCAGATTCCACAACCTCCACACTCGCACCACATACCAGGCATTCAACCAACATCCCGAAGGATCCGGTCGATCCCTCGCCCAACCACGCTGGCGCTCAACGAGGACCTTATGAACGCCCCACTGGGCAGGGACAGCGGTGATGTCCGTTGACGGGGCAGGGACCCAGGCATTGATCGCCACGAGGCCAAATTTGGAAGAGATTACCTTGGCCTTCCTTGCTTCTGAAACCTGCAAAACCGGAGATTGTGAAAGGCTTAAAAAGAGACCACTCAAACACTGAAACCCAATGTTGTATGACAAGGAGTTAGTTTGCTGTTTGAAGTGCCTTTTTTACAAAATGACAATGGATTCTTTCAATATTGAAACCCTTTTAGAGATATTCAATAGCTTAAACTATCTCAGTACTTCTTTCGTCAATGTGGTGAGTACTGTTGATGTGCGCGCGCGATCGCCCAGTCCAAATCCAGATGTGATTCCTACCCAGGGGAATTCCGACAGCCTTAGTGAAGGGAACTCCGTACCAATTCTTCCTAATTCAAGCATATGAATATGTGTACAAACGTTAGAAATGTCATGCCGGTCAAGCCAAGCAATAAATACAGCTGCTTCAGTGTACCCCATCCATCTTGCAGCTCACTTACATTGCGGGGGAAAGGCAGGGAATGAACGGCGCTTTCTCCATTAGTGAAGATAAACCTCGCTTAAATGTACGGAGTAAGGAAATCTTTGAACAAGGGCCTGGTTGTCCATCAGGTATTAGTAGCTACCAAAGGAACTCGTGTTGCAGAGGCAGTCTTCTCCTCCCATAAGTTGAATCTATCTTCACCCAACAATAAAAGGCCTATCATGTCTAGCCAACCGAAAAAGCCAGAATACAGAGATTAGAAGTAACAAAAACTTGGCTTCAATCTCTCTCTGGGACCAAGTTGAGAGCTGTAAACAGTCTAGCGTCTTTGGCCTGAATACCTAGGTTAGTTCTCTCAGGTCATTCAACCAACCATTGTCGTTAGTCAGCAGCAAGAGACACCAGAAAAGGTAATTCTCCCCGGTCTCCTTATCCTCATCTTCCACTCCCTCAGGACCGTTTGATGGATTAAGCTTCATTCTTGCTATTCGAACCCCAAGATCGAGTGGTCTCATCTAGTCGTTTACTAGGGTGATCTCGCCGGCCCTTTGTATTCTATGACTCTACATCGTCGCCTGTCACCATGTCGTCAGACCTCAGTGCCTCTGATCGGGCAAACCAACGGAGATGTCTTCGGGCGTACGTTCTCTTCATGCCTGCAGCCCGGGACGACCAATAACTTACCAAAGACCTTGGATAGATGCGCGCGCTGCCGTGACATGAAGGTTCGATGCTCTGGCACGATACCTTGCATGCGATGCCAAAGGAAACAACATGAATGCTACTTTAGGCCTGAAGATGCGCGGGCGACTGTTTCGTTGAGGGATGTACCTCCATGTTTTTACACCATGCACACAAACTAACAAATACTACAGCTATCTCCAGTCGTTAGAAGCCCGGGCGCAAGCTGGTGGGAGCCGAGAAGCCGAACAACATGAACAGGCTCCGCAGGGCCGTCATCCTCAACAGCCAGCGGCGATGACGCCGCAGTCGCCCATGAGATCCGACCACTTCACCGGATTGGATACGGATATTCCAAGCCCAGGGGAGAGATCCCTTCACACGCAAGGGCAGTCAGACACTGGTGGGCTTCCGCTCGTCTTGGGTATTCCCTCCAACGCCGTGATCCGAAGACGCTGACAGTTTGACAAGTTGAGGCGATACATCCTCAGCCGCTTAGTGATGAGCACCAGATCGAACTAGACTCGCCTGAGTTCAATCGCAACCCGTTGGTTGACAACGGAGAAGTCTTTGCTCGTGATCCTCACGGCAAATTTTGTAGGCTGACCTTCTCTTTTACCTACCAGTCTAGGGGGCTAATCGCATTCTGCTAGGGTACATGGGGCCGACCTCATCTTGGGCCTTCTGCAGGCGTGTTCTTGCCTTCATCGGCAGCTGTATGCCACAGCCCGAGCCTCCGGTCTACCCCTGGGACCTCGAAACCATCAACCTATCCTGGAGACCTATTGGATTGAATGAGCAGCCCGACGTCTCGGGGCTCCCATCGTACGAGTATGCTCTTTATCTAGTGTCATCAGTCCAGTACCACCTCGATTCTCTATACGAGATAATCGACCATGACTCCTTTCGCGAGAACGTAGAGCGATTCTACCAGAATCCTGTCGCTATGGCGAGGCGTTCGAGATTTTGGTACTCGCAGTTCTTGTTTGTACTTGCCTTTGGCGAGGCATTCGTGAATAACGGATCATCGAAGGGCGTCCCGGGCATTGACTATGCTTCCAGAGCGTTGTCGTTGATCCCGAGCCTTATTCCAATGAATGGAGATAAGGAGTCATTAGAGGTCGTCCAGGCTCATTGTCTTGGGGCTTTGTATCTCCAGTCGGTTGACCTGAGATTGATGGCGTTTCAGATTGTGAGTCGACAGCGCCTGGGTTATTTACGATGTCTAATCCTACCTAGATCGGCCAAGGGCTGCGTCTTGCCGTCATCGAGGGATGGCATAGACACATGCCTCCAGAAGACGTTAACGAGAGACACTCAAAACGCTGTAACACCATTTTCTAAATCTCCTACATCATTGACCAAGAGTTCGGCCCTCTAGTGGGCGCGCCGAGCTCCATTCGGCTCGAGGATATCACAGCAAAACTACCTTCTGAGATCGACGACTCGTTAAGAGCGGCAGCGTTGACACTGCGAATCCGCCTTTCTCGTCTAACCGCCGCAATACTTGCAGGTATGCATCGGGCTCTCTACTCAATTTGGGATGATGTCTGATCAATGGATATAGGCGTGTACGGTGTAGATAAAAACTTCGATGGGACTTTGCTGAGCAATACCCAGTCGGTACTTCACAGTCTCGCAGACGTCTCGAGAGACATCACCGCGTTTCTGGAGAGCAGACTGCATGGCACGAATGTGCGGTCTTCTAAGATTGCCACCAGGTTGATACTGTCATATCACCACGTAGGTAGAATCCCATACGCTGTTTGTTTGCGTGTCTGATAGAAAAAGTGTGTTGTCTTGACGACTCGGCCGTTGGTGATGTGCGTATTGCAAAGACGGGTCGCTCGAAGTGATCTGGATCGAACTATACCGGACGGCCCTATCAGCTCGTTATTGCAATCTTGCGTTCATTCAGCATTGAACATACTGAGAACGCTGCGCGCTCTTGGTGACAGTAACCTACTTGGTAAGCAGTCCGTCCTGTCTCTGCCCACGAGGTACACGAGAGGGTCAGTTCTAACCCGACACGCAGACTCGTTTCTCCCGTTCCAGATGGAGACTGTTTTCTCATCAGCGTTTCTTCTATACGTCATTGATGCTGTATCACCAGGCTTCGTGCCAGATCAAACATGGCTCGCGACTGCGCACAGCATATTTGACATGATGATAGCCAGGGGCAGTCCGGCGACGCCACTTCGGAAACGTGAGCTACAGCGGCTTGAGCAAATCATGACCTCGTATCTGTCCGGCTCGCAAGTCGACGGCTCGGCCTTGCAATTACAGGGCGAAACAAGCCTAGGGCCGCCTATGGGAGGAGAGACGAGTCAGATGGCCGAGGGTGGAAACATGGACCATGCTTCGCCATGGGGTCTGCTGGGTGCGCATGGAGGGCTGATCATGTCGCCAGGCGAGATTCTCCAGTTGGCGGAGCTTCAGATGGAGGACTTTATCGTTGGTCCTTGAAAGGTCAAGACTCGAACTTTGGTGGGGGCTACTTCGAGGTCTCTGTTCATCTCCATGGTGAGGGTTGAAGAATTGAGCAGATCAATATTCGAACTGGACGCGACGTTTCCGAATACCAAGTGAGAAAGTTGCCGGACTGTGATCCAGGGTGCGAGGAACAGAGGGCCTTGCCATGACCGGCTGGCATAGGGAGATGTCCATCCTGCCGGTGTCGCCGGTGTCGCCGGTGTCACTCTGGCCAGCAGACATCTCCTACCCGACGGATGACAGGCTGGTAGAGTGTCGGCCCGGCCCCACATGCCGACGACTTAGAGACAACCTACTTAGACCTCTAGTCACTTTACCGCCCGCATGATTCAGGGGGAGATTAGCCTCGAGATCGTCCAGGCTAGCTGATCAGTGAACTGAACTCGCGTTCCAGGGCGGGACAGGACGAGAAATACTGCAGGCGATAACACTACTTCCAAGACCAGGCTGTCGGTCTCCGAGCCGCGTGGTGATGCCTCGAATGGCCGTTCACTATGTTTGCCTACAGTCCACGCTATGCAGCTGCTCCACGCCAAAAGGGGTAACCAGCCAATAAAGCCCACGTTCTCCTCAATATTCTATAGCTAGATCATAAAATTTCAGGATTCTTGCAGCGAGGTGAGGACGTGAAGGGGTCAGAGGAACACAGCACCGAGTTGGCGCAGCACCCTCCTCTCTGGAAACTGGAAACATGTCAAGTCTCGCTGTCGGCTCTCCATTCCGACCTTGATCAGCAATTATCCCCACACACGCAACGACAACGCAGCTTGCATGACCATGCAGAAGGAAACTCCAGTACAGGAAGCCGGGAACTGGTACCTATAGGAGGATCTAGTTACTCTCCATGGCCCAAGACGGACTCTAATACGGCAAGTTTCCGCGATCAACACCGAGGCTCCGAAGACTGCCATCGCTTCTGGCAGGTATTCCCTGAAGGCTGAACTCGATATAATTGCAATAACTATTTATCAGCCGTACGAACCCCCGCATCTTCATCGACAAGCCCATCAATTCATCGACAACTCATCATTAACCTGAACTACTACCACTCAATCATACACAATAATGAAATCTCGGAGAACCATCTCGGTCGTCGGCTGCCATGCAGAAGGCGAAGTAGGCGATGTCATCATCGGTGGTGTCCTGGACGTCCCAGGAAAGACCATGTATGACAAGCTCGTACACTTCTTGACGAAGGATGATGATCTACGGTCATTGGTTTTAAATGAACCTCGCGGTCGCTCGTCTATGAATACCAACCTCATTTTACCTCCTTGCGATCCTCGGGCAGATGCTGGCTTCCTAATCATGGAGAGTGAGGAATACGCACACATGTCCGGTTCCAACACCATCTGCACAACCACCGTTCTGCTTGAAACTGGCATGATTCCTATGAAGGAACCAATCACCAACATCAACCTCGACACTGCGGCGGGCCTCGTCGGCGTAACCGCAAAGTGTGAAGGAGGGAAGTGCAAATCTGTTTCCTTCGACAATGTCCCTTCGTTCGTTGTGAAGCAAGACTTGCAGATTCAAGTTCCTGGTCTTGGCATCATAACGGGCGACGTGGCTTGGGGTGGCATGTGGTATCTCATCGTGACGGCCGAGTCGCTCGGGGTTAGCATTGAAAACAAGCAAGGCCCAAAGCTCGTGGAATTAGGCCAGCGAGTCAAGCTTGCTGCGGCTTCGCAGTTCGTCCCAGTTCATCCCGACAACCCAGGTATCCGGGGCATCACCAATATCGTTATTACAGAGCCACTACAGGAATCATCCGACGGCAAGGTTGCCAAGAACACCGTGGTTGTTTCGCCTGGGCGGTTCGACCGCAGTCCCTGCGGAACGGGAACTTGCGCAAGGCTGGCTCAGCTCCACGCTCGAGGACAGTTACAAGTTGGTGAAAAGTTCCGACACCAAAGCATCATCGGAACAGAGTTCATTAGCCATATCCGAGGAACGACAAAGGTCGGGGAATTCGAAGCCGTGCTTCCCACTGTTGAAGGGAGGGCCTGGATTACGAGTTACAAGCAAATCGTGCTTGACCCTAGCGATCCGTTTCCCACAGGCTTTAGGGTCGGTGACCAGTGGCACATCTCGGCTGACCAGTAAAGGCGGTCGAAATTCAGGCGAGATATTGCATAGCTAAATGCAGAAGTTGGAGTTCAGCTTGTCAAAGTTCGTTCATGATGGAGATCAGACAGAATCCGAATACACTGCGAGCATCTAGACTGAGTCATAGTATTCATAAAAGGTTCAGACGGCTGAATGTGTAAGCACCTTATCTTACTAGGTGCTGGTGCCTATGTGGTTGGTTTGTCTCACTTTTTGCTATCCTAACCGCTCAATGCTGTTGAAACCTAATTCAGTAACCCTCTGGGAACTTCACCACATATACACCGCCCACGTAATCAGGGCAGCTAATATAACGTGCCTTGAAGGTATTCCTCGTGCACTCCCGGACATTCCCTCCTCGAACCCTCTGTCTTCACCACCCAAATATTCAGCGCCCAGTTTTGTCAGGCCGCCATCATCATCAAAGAGAGATACGCCATCACCAGTCCATTCATTTGCTTCACCGGCACGGAATGCGCCAAACCAAGCATATGCTTGAACGTAATCCAGTTTGTCCAATTTTGATAGACTCTCACTCATCATAGAAAAAGTCTCATCCTCATCTTCTTGCGGGAGAGCCAACTCGGTGATCCAGAAATGAGCTTTCGGGGCAGTCTCTTTGTAGAACTCGCGCAACGTCTGAAGCCAGGATTCCAGGCCAGGTGCATCACCGTACCAATGAACTGCTACAAAGTCTGTAGGACAGCCACCATCGTCAATGTCGTAGCAGGTGTCGTTAAAGTCCTTGAGCCATTCCAGCCCCCGGGGTGAACCAGTAACGCTGGGATGACTGATAGACCATTTTCGAGATCGAGAATCGCTCGACTTCCTTAGAGGTGCAATATATTTCATGTAGGACTTTGCCGCCTCCTTGGCAGATATTGAGCTGCCTCCCGTATCCGTTTCGCCGTCGGGCTCATTGAAAGAAAGAAGATGGATTGAGGAGTCTGGAAGCCTATCAAGGCGTGATTCAAGGTCCGAGTCTGACGCATCGTCGAGACCATGTATCAAAGGTACAAAGGGGAGTGACTCGCCAAGTTGTTCCGAAGGCCAGAGTGACCAGGTGTAGTACCAGGCGATTTCGGAGTTGTTTGATAGAAGGAGTTCGATATCAGACTCGTGATCGTCTCCACGGAAGGCAAGTCCACGTTTAGACGACAGGTCAATGCAAATAGCGAAGTCCAGGAGGCAGACAATACACAAAACAAATATCGGACGCATCGTGATGGAAGCAGTAGAGTTTGCGGTGTAAGTCAAGACTAGATAGATGTGGTCACACGGAAAAGTGCACATTTTGTTGCAGCACCGCCTATGACGATAGCAACAGAAACAGGATTGGGTCATATCTTGCCACCAGTCCCAGAAAGTCGGGGATTACCTTGGCGACAACCAGGAACTTCCCAGTTGAGGCGAAGTGGTGGACTGCCAACAGTCGGTGACGTCACTCGTTCTTCCTTGGTCATCACAGTCAGAGACGAACGATCGCCAGGTCACAAGACTATTAACATGGTTATCTATGGTTATCTATCTATAGACAATAGAAAAGTTCAGTCCGTCAGACTGTGACATGGATGATGGCGCAATTCAGTTGGCCCACATACAGGAGTTATTTTCGTCCTAGACGTGTTTCAGAGCATCCGGTTATGGGAACCTGGGGTAAATCGAACCCTGGATTTGCGAATGCTTGGCAGCGTTTGATCGTATTCGAGCCAAGAAACGGACATGCAGGTGGCTCGCAGCGCGGGTCGATGTCACCCGCCAAGATTAGACTTGCGGTGGTCTTGCAGGGAGGTATGCGGTTTAGAGATGTTGGTGCTCGATTCAACTCTGCCGAGACAAGAGAAGTTGATGAGCTAGTCTAAATAGTGCTTCAAGTCCACATTGAGGGAATAAGAGGAAGTGATCTAATGTGTGCCAAGGTTGAAGAGAAAAGGTGAGTAGAATAAAGGAATACAGGCAAGTCTTTGGAGTCACACTTATTCATTCATCATTGGAAGGCTTTCAAGTTACATATGCTCAAAGGAGCAACCGTTTTATTAAGGATTATGAAGTAAAAGACAGTCCTTCACCCCGAGATCACCGACTCAGAGTGATAACCCAGCTATCGAACTAAAGTCTGATGCAGAAGGCATCGCAAATCTCCCCATTTATAAGATATCAATGATGTCCAAGTCCAACTTAGAAAGCGGCGAGAGCACCCATGGCGAGGATGGCAGCAGCGCCCATGGGGCCGACGTGGCCAGCAGCGCCGGTGGAGACGGCAGTGGCGGTGTCAGTGCCGGTGGCGGCATCGGTCTCAGCAGCGGAGGCATCAGCGGGAGCCTTGGTGGTCTTAGCAGCGGCATCGGTCTTGGCGGCATCGGTCTCCTCATGCTCCTCCTCCTCCTCATCATGAGAGTGGGTGTGCTCCTCACCCTCCTCTTCCTCATCGTGGGAGTGGGTGCTGGAGGGGAGGGGAGCAGTAGCAGTAGCGGAGTACAGGGAGGTGGCAGCCTCGCAGTAGGGCTCGGCGGCGGGAAGGACCTCGTCTATTAAAGTCGGTTAGAGTGATGAAGGAGATGATCAAGTCCCGGATGGACACTTACCAATGGCCTTCTCCTCACCGCAGGCGTCGATAATGCAGTCCATAGAGTACTCGTAGATGGCCTCGTAGTTCTCATGATCGCACAGGCAGATGGAGTCGGTCTCGTCGCACTCGACACCCTTCTCAACGGCCTCAGTCAGGCAGTCGAGGGCACACTCGGGGAAGAAGTCGGCCTTATCGAGGGGAGCCTCGTGCTCCTCCTCCTCCTCATCATGAGAGTGGGTGTGCTCCTCCTCCTCCTCCTCGTGCTCCTCCTCCTCATCATGAGAGTGGGTGTGGGTGCTAGTAGCGAGAGGAGCAGTAGCGGTAGCGGAGTACAGGGAAGTGGCAGCCTCGCAGTAGGGCTCGGCGGCGGGAAGGACCTTTTCTAGAAGAAAGTCAGTAAGAAGTAGAAAGGCTAAAGGGCCAGATAGAACATACCGATGGCCTCATCCTCGCCACAGGCATCGATGATGCAGTCCATGGAGTACTCGTAGATGGCCTCATAGTTCTCATGCTCGCACAGGCAGATGGAGTCGGTCTCCTTGCACTCAACGCTCTTCTCGACGGCCTCAGTCAGGCAGTCGAGGGCACACTCGGGGAAGTAATCGGCCTTGTCAAGAGACTCGTGGGCGGCAACGTGGAGGGCCAGGGCGGCGACGGCGACGGCAACGGACTTCATTTTGATGGTTGGTGGTTTGAGTTGAGGGGCTTGAAGCTGGAAGCAAATGCCGAAGTAGAGCTGAAGGTTGCTGGAGGTTGAAGAGGCTGGAGTTGTATTGGACTGTTGGACTCTGGAATGGAGGTGAGGATTAGATATCTCGACGACGACGCAGCCGGGTTATATAGAAATTTGAACTTGTCGCATCTTCCTCTGCCACCACACACTCCAGATTGACCAATTGCCGTTTTTGGCCAAGAGATTAGTTCGTCTGACGATGTGACCGGTGCGTTTCTCTCATGTTTGTGCAATGATCAGATAAAAATGATCAGATAAGATCAGGTCACTAACTCGACCCGTCCAACAACCACAAGCTAGACTACGCCGACTCCGGCAATTCCGGTCCGAGTTCAGCCCTGTCGTCTCAAGCATGTTCTGGAAAGCCACTCTGTGGGGTGACGATGGACATGAGCATCACCCCATGGATCCCCGCCGTTTTGATTCTCCTTCTCCCGACCCCTTCAGCCGCACATTCCCATTCCACGGTCCGTGAAGCCATCACGCCACGACTTCCACATACGAAAAACCATGCCACGGGTAAGAAAACCGTTAGTCTGTCTCGTAGGCCGAGTGAGTGGTTCATCGCTCAGCTATCCCGCTGCCGGTCTATCCGCGCCAAGGAGAGACCCTACTATTCGAAACAGCACAGACACAACCAAAGGCGAGGGCCCCAGAAATCCAATCCAACCAGAGGGTGAACGCTTTCTCTTTTTGTCGATCCGTATTCCTGGGATCAGAATCCAGAATGAAACCCCCACGTTTGGGGTCATAACATGGAGAGACAATGGCACATGCGTTGGCAACAAAGGCCTCAATAAACACGCGCAACCGAGCATGTCCGTGCTTAATCTGGAAGCTCATTCGGGCAAAAGAGTTGACCCCACGGACCCCACTGTCGCTAGCCTGCAGCCGTCCCAAGTCTCTCCTCATTCCGAGGTTGAGGTCGTTCAAGGGGGGGCATGATGATGATGGATCAACTACATTTCAACTATGTGATTATCACTCTTGGCACTTCCAGATAGTTTGACGACTATGTAATAGGGTAGGTAGTCTTGGGAGTTTCAAAAATGCATACAACAGCTATTGTAGGTGTTCTATGTCCATGGCCGATATCGCAAGTCTGGTCGTGTGATCTAGGGTAGGCAGCAGATTCACTCCCCCCCCTTCCCTGGAGAGGGGAGATTACGTTTAGAACGCCCCTGCAGCGATTTCTGACTAGCATGAAGCTTATCATGCAAATGCAATAAGGTTGGTATTAACCATACTGCTACTCCGTAAAGTGCGTGAGCGTAGAAGAACTGTTACATCTTGCATAGCCTGCTCAGTCAACTACAGGTATCTACACAGAGTATTTTGTTGCCGTGTAGAAAGTGATCACACACAAACCCGACCGACCGATGGCAATTTCTCGTTTCCATAAGAAAGTTATTCCCTCGAATACCCGCTGAGAACGTCTGGTTGGTTAGAACCATACTACGGCTAACCTTGCGCTCTGCCTCTTTTTGGCTCCCCGTGTAGATCTCAAATGCCAAAATCTTGAAAGTATTAGTCAGTTCAAACCCTGGCCGTAATTTAATATGCCCACGGCAAGAAAAAAATGGACCATCGCGAGACATCCACAAGTCCGATCGGCGCATCCGAAGACATCCGATGCACAGACACTTGCTCTTTGCCCGACTGTCCTCCCTGTTCCGCTTGATGCCTGCCCACCATCCACTCACTGCTCACTGCTCGCTGCTCACTGACCACTGTTCACTGACCACTGCTGGAAGCGAGTCTCCACCATCGCCATGACAAACCCAACTCAGCCGTCAGCTTCATTCCGCTCGAATAGGTTGTCGGTATAACCGGAGGAATCTCAGATGTGGATTATGCTCAACAGAAAAATGTCGGTGAAGATCCGTATTACCTCACAGATCAAACGGATCATTTCCGTCTTGATCAACAGTGGACATGAGGCCCCTTCTGAGGGGCAAGAAGATGAGGAAGATTCAAGTTCCCAGCCACAACAACTCTTCTCAACCTAGACTCTATAGACTATAAAGAGGACCATTTACCCCTGCAAAAGATGGAAACAGATTTCTCATTCATCACCACAGTAAAACACTGTTTCAGCCCAGCAACCTCGTCGCCACCGCAGCAGTGAGCTCGCAAGTTCAGATAGGGCAACTATTGTTGAATAGTACTGTCTTCACGACGACGGGCGGTTCCTCTTTCGATAGTTTCAGTGTATGTATTTCCTTCTAACCTCTCTTCATGTTCGCTACATCGCTCGATATTGGGCTTATCTTCTCAAAGCAAAGAGGCTATTTCTAATTCCAAAGGTGGCATTGAGTGTGGAATCAAGTAGATCAATGCGATCTCTATTGCCAACGGGATGTCGTTTTCAGGCAGCCTCAATTAGAAATTTGATATCGACAAGTTTGATGACAGCCTCTGCCTATGGAGAGACCGAGTGGGCATACCCCAGCCCAGAACCTGCCAATACATGTTTAAGAGCTTATTGACGGTCTGGCTTGGTTTCTCGAGCATGGCGCCGATGGCTTTCTTTATATCATCATGCGTAGTCGCTGACATGAACATCCCATCCATCACAGAGTGCGATTTCCTTTGTCAGACCCAGAAAAAGACGTTACAATGCCTTTGTTGTATGTTTGTGATGCGTGCTTTTACTACTGTGTCCTCTAGATTGTCATTTTAATTTGGGACGAGTTGATACCATCGTGTAAACCAAACTGATTGAATACGATGTCTATTATTCTTGCAAATAGAATCTGGTGTTTGCTTCAAAGCCTTCTAAACTCACTAAGAGTTCTTCCCCAACAGGACCTCGCGAACGGATTATGAGGACTGCAGAGGAAAATCCTCATAGCTTCGTCGCCCCTAGATAATGCTTCAGTTATAAAACTGTAGTGCGTTTGGACACCGGAGTTCCTAAGGGGATCGAAGACCCCTAAGATCATAGCAAGTAGCTAAGTCCCGAATCTAAGGGTGAGATTAGAAGTGAAGGCCCCAGTGAGGCTGGTCAAGCAGAAACACCACCCTAGAGTCCCCACAGGCGCAGGATAGTTGTTCGATGGATGTAAACGAAAGCTAAGGAAGTCTTCTTGGGTAAGGTCAAGTCAATTCTTGAGTCGTTGGCTAATTGCCCAGAATTGGAGAAAGGAGGCCATGAAGGACAGGAATTACGAACCTAGCACCGAGTACAGAATGAAGGATGAAGAAACGTTTCAAGTGGAAAGGAGTTTCGTGTGTCCTTTGACCTCATGGAAGCTGGGAATCATGACTTTCTGGGTTAGCCTTTCTCTATTTCGTTGAGGAGGATTGCTTAGTTATTCTGGCAATGTCTCTCTTGGCATTGGTGATTGTCAGCCCTATCGTGCACAGTAGCTCGTTGTTGTCTCTGGGAATGAGATCAATTGGCTTGGCCGTCCTAGATCTCATAACTCTGCCGATCTAAGACAACGGCGGCTTGAGTCATGGATCCCCGGCTGCTCCGAATGATTCACTAGATTTACGGACCTGAGAATCATGATCCAGTACTCCTGGACGCAAACCCTAGACATGGAGGTTTCCCACCCTCGGGCTTGGCTCGTTCATGCAGGGGGTTTCGACTGCCAAACAGAATGCAATCAAGATAGTAGGGCGTATTCTAGTGTCTCAAGCACCAGCACTGTAAGAGAGGAGACACAAAATGGAAGTGCGGGGGCCTGGAGGGAGACAAGTGAGTTTGACCAGAACGACTGCGTGATGAGCAATAAAGAAAGATTAGGTTGACGAGAAAACCATTATATTCTGCCTTAGCCTACATTGTTAACCTACATCGAGATCAAAAGGGGATGTGCCGAAACAGTTTGTGAGTTGTTAGTCATGGCGAGAGAACTTGTCTTAGGACTTGTTCTGCTTATTCGGTAAATTACATTAGTGCTTTACAATTTCAATATCACTCTGTATTGCGTATATTGCTATAGCTCTTTTAGAACTAGGTATTCGTTGACACCCCTCTGTATTCTCGGTTCTCCTCTGGAGCTGAATGCATACAGACCTGGTTGACGCAGTAGTCAGCAACCCTCAGCCTTGATGGCCAAGTGGTAAGGCGTCGCACTCGTAATGCGAAGACCCTGGGTTCAAGTCCCAGTCGAGTAAGTTGTCAATATTCAATGCATGCCTGAAGAACATGAACCTAACAACCGAATCAGGGCAAGTCCAGAAACTGAAAATTATCTTTTTGCCCTTCAGCTTTTTATCCCTATAACCAGAATCATCTACTCTTTAGTTTACCTTGCTTCTCTTGCACATACCAACGCCCAACTCTCACATAGTATTTGAAGACTTATAGAGAGACCTGGCTATTCCCCTAAACTTGGAAAAATTAATAATCAGCTAATACCAACACCAGGACAAAGCTCCAGGCAGTAGCTAAGGATCCAGGTGCACTTCTGATCCCTCAATCTGGACTGCCTCATTCGATCTGAAATTCTGTTTTTGGTCGCCCTTTATCTCCTTCACATCGCAGTCAAAAACCGAAGCAACTGTGGCCCAAACTAGGTCCTCATAGACAGACGAGCTGAGGGACCAGAATTACCAGCCCCTCGAGTGTAGCCATGAGCGATTGAAGACAACTGGTTGCTTATCTATTCTTAAATCACTCGTTTCATCTCAACAGCAATACCTAGCATGTTGCATCACTTCTTTGCCCCAAGTAGACCCAAGGAGCACAAGCATGAATATTATATGACGAAGTACACAATTGTGGTGTTTCAAGTCGGCCTAAACTCTAGAACCAATGTTGAACAGGCACATTACATAGGGGAGCTTGGTAAGAGATCCCGCTGCAATCTTTTATTCGCCCAGTCTCACTTTTAAGACGTTCAGAGGTTTGCCTTGACGGCAGGATAAAGGAACTCGTCCACCAGTTCCACAGCAGCTCGTGCCGCTCCAAAACTGTAGATATAGCCGCCTCCCGAAAACCCTACACTGTGTCAGCTATCACTCACCATATTTCTTTACCACGACGACTCACCATAGGCGTGGACAATCTTTTGCCCTTCCTTGATTTCCTTCTCAACTCGAATGCCCGAGGTCCTAAAGGGCCTGAAGCCCACGTTGTGGCCGATGACTTCGTGATCTGATAGATCTGCAGAGAAGTGCTCGGGGAGACTTGCGTTGACTCTCCTCAGAATCTATGAGATGTTAGATTTGCGTCTTTGTCGAGTATCCTGGAACAACTCACATCTTTGTCCACTTCCGGGTCAACAGCCGTGTCACTGGCAGGTCAAATCAGTCAGGCACCGGCCTCGAGAAGCGCAACGGGGTCAACTTACAGGACACCTGGCTGCCTTACACCGCCCAAAATTACAGTACCATCAAGGCGAGGTATGACGTAGGTGTAGTTTTCACCGTCGTCGCGCATGAAGGACGTTTTGTAGTCACTCTTGACGATGATGGTCTGTCCTCGAACCAGCTCTACGTGCGGGTCCTTGATATCTGAAAGGAATTTCGAGCCAGTACCCGTAGCGTTAATCAGGACGTCGTGTCCAAGGAAGCGGGCGTCTTCCAAGGAATTGAGGTTCATGCGCTTGAACTTGACTCCGGAGCTTTCTAGGTTGCGTCTCAACCAAAGCAAAAAGATGTGTGGGTTCATCACCACTGTCGTGTCTGGGACGGGTCAGCTATAGAGCCCTGTGAGGAAGATGAAACTCACAGGTACTTCCACCCTTTGCTCCCTTTGGTAGCTCTTCTTTCGAGAGGAACCGGAACTAGATCACTGGTCAGCCCCAAAGCTCAGCCTGCAAAGATTGATATGACTCCTCACATCGGGCATGTAGTCCTTCCACCACACATCTCCAGGAGCCCTATCATCATCGAAAACATCCTGGAGCGGGATGCGCTTGACGCTCGATTCGGGAAACCTGCTGCTCAATCTCCATAGCTCGGCAAAGGCATCGAGTTGCATCTTCTTCTCGCGAGCCGAATCGACACCGCCAGCGATGAAGTTGGCACCTGCCCAAGGACTGGCCCATTCAACAGAGCATGGGTCGTCTCCGGGCAAGTTCCTCGCAACAATGGTGATCTCATGGTCTCGAGAAAGTAGAGCCGCCGTCGCAAGGCCGATGATTCTAGTAAATTGATTTGTGTGAGTAACGTCTCTAGCCCACTCAGGAGAACGAAATATGTCATTTCTTACCCGGAACCAACGATTGTGATTCGAGCCATCGTGGTAACTCGTTGATGTTGAGCAGAAATTTAGTCAGACAAATAGATTGAAAAAGGCTTGAATGTGTTGCTCGTTTGTCCTTGAGGATTGAGGAGGTCAGATATCTCATCAACTTTGAGCAATTAGAGAGCCAGATATACTCCCTGAGAACTACAACCCCCGTGACATCTCTGTCGCTTAAGCTAACGATGTTCCAACTGCAGGAACCCATGTGATGTGTGTCTAAGCTAGTCTGGTCCATGGCTTCGTTTACCCCGCCCCTTTCCCACCATCATCGGCTATCGCAATCGCCCTGAACTTGAGGTCCGATAGGTCGAGAACCATGAGGCTCAACGCCAAGTTGCGGAATCGGAAGCCTAGCCGCGGGATAGGCCAGAATTGGACGTTCGTCTACAGAGTAGGTGCCGAGGGCATGCATGTGTGGGGGCCAGTGGAACTGCGGCCTTCATCCTCCGTCTGCTAATCTCACCTTGCTTCTTTGACAGCGGTCAGAATGTTTGATTACGAGTCTTGTTATTGCTCTCTTTTGGCATTGGTGTTGGGTTTTTAGGAACGATTTCTTCGGTTGTTTTCAAAGGTAAATAGCCGACGGTTCTTACTTGACTTCCTTATGATATCTGGATGTTCAATATGATCTTTACCCCTGAAGCACTCTAGAAGTGCAAAAGCGTACCTAGGGACGGGGATTTAAAGCCCACATGGACTACACGGAACCAGGGAGTCTATGAGATACTGCGGGGGCTGACCCGCGAGCTTATCTAACGATCTGATGTTCTCATTTTTACCACCCCATGGGGTCAAGCAAGCCCCGGTTCCGACATCCTTGATGCCACGGCGCCTATGGAGCCTAGGACCGGCCATGGTTGGATGTGCTGGGATAGGTAGTTAGTTGTCAGGTACCATCCATTGGCCCCTTTGTCGAGGAGCTTGTTTGTTCGGCCGAATGGGTTTAGTGAAACACACACCGTCTCTGCATCCCCGCCGCGTGCCTCAGTTAAGTGAATTTCCGGTTCAAGTGAACTTTCTCCATCAGATGCTTAAAAATAGATGCGAGGGCGTTTCCGTTGCAGATCGTTGGCTTTGCTCGTGGTCATCTCCGGAGACATCTCCAAGGTGTCCTCAAATCGCCCACTACCAAAAGAGACTGACGGAGGCGATATTGTCCCACTGGAACCACCGGTTTCTTCTCCACCTCCTGCAGGGCTTGTAAGAGACCTTGGTCTATGAATGATAGGTGGTGTCTCGTTCCGTCGGTCGTCAGCGCCAGCCGGACTATTAATCCCGGGTCCAATGTCCACAAGTTTCTGTTGATGCCAATTCTTGATTTCATCCATTGATTTCAATGGAAACGTTTCCCATTCGCTTATTAAATCAGCTTTCCTTCGTGGCGAGGGTTTGAAAGTAACAGGTGCGTCGTCCGACCCGCGTTCCGCGGTCTGGAGAACTCGAAAAAGAGCGTCTTCTGTTTCTGCAAGCCGAGCTTCCAGCCTGTTTATAAAGCCAATAGGGATCCCCCTAAAGTCTTTAGCATCCCTGTTCCGGATTTTTGCATCGTCGTCAAAGAAAAAGGTACCTTTTATTCTGCTCTGGGTAGTGGCAGTTTTCGGGAGCATGACCACACTGTAGACAATGGGGACTGGGAGTGAATTAGGTTGGTTCAACTTTGTTCAAATAGCACCTCAGAATTTGGAAAACCTACAGTTGACGGTCGCACTGAGATAGAAGCAATATGTGAGTAGATCAAGCGCAAGTGACCCTCTCGGGCTCAAGAGTCTTGTGTGAAAGCTCACCTTGCGCTTCCTCTGTCGACAATAGCCACAGGCAATAGGGTTCAGCGGCCTCTCAGACCTCCCCTGCATCCCTTCGTTGCCATCAGCCATGGGAACTTGTGCAGCGGTAAGCTCCTCCATTGCCAATAATTGCTTGGATGGTTGTCTAAGATAGATAGATCAAGTTAAATCTCGACACCCCCACAGTGCGTGACTCGGTCTCCCCACGTCGGAAGTTTCTTTGTCCGACAACGGCGAACGCACTGACCTTAGGACGACTACCTATTGGTATCACCAACCTCTCTCATCAACCTACTTCATTATCCTCCAAGTATCCTCCAAGTCCACGCACTTCATCAAGCAATGGGCTTAAGCCATGCTGGCACGTGATGGCCACCCAACTGTCACTTCACAACACTCCCGATACCGACTCTTCTTCTTCTACCTCCCCATCTCCCATTGAGTCTCGGAAACGAAAACGCTCAGCGTCTGGATCGCACCCTGCTCGCGAATATGGCTTGATGAGAGATACGGGCGAACGCGATGTCGCCCGGTTCGTCGGAAGTAGTAGCGGCATACACTACATCCGTGCCGTTTACCTGAGATTAGCAAGGCGGTCATCAGCGAGGACGATAGGAGAATCCGCCCTCGACAACCTCGTCCCCGGTGAGGATGATCAACTTCGACAGGGGGCTTCTGTAGGGACGGATAAAGGACGACTTTTATGGAAGCCGCATGAAGTCTCCAGTGATCTGGGTACTGAGAGTATTCGCCCCAATTTCGATGACCTGGTGGAGTGGACAAAGGGCTATTTTGAGTCGTGGCACCCTGCCCTCCCCTTTCTTCACGGCTTAAAGACCCTAGAGTTGTTCGAAGATGCCTCCAAAAGAGGTATTCAGGCTCTTGATTCAATAGACCAGGCCACCCTCAGGGCAATGCTCTCCATTTCACTCGCCGACAGTAGACAAGGCGCACCACTTCACAAGCCTATCCCATCAGGATATGTCTTCCAGAGCATCGAGGAAGCTGTCGAGTGTTCGCAGTTTGCCCTCAGTCTACCAGCATCGATTCGGGCAACCCAGGCAGCTTTGGCTATCCAGCTTTTCCTCACCTCGATGCTCTGTCTCAACGCCGCGTCTCGCCTAGGGGGACTGATCACCCGTATGGCCTTCCATCTAGGTCTTCATCGCTGTCCAACCCGATACCCCTTCTTCACTGCTGAGGAGGCATCGGTGCGTCGTCGAGTATTCTGGTGTATCTACACTCTCGAGAGGCTGCTCTGCCAGTCACTCGGAATTCCTCCTGACATTCAGGACGACGACTTGGACGTGTGTTACCCCTGTGAAGAGCGTCACAACTCGACGTCCGATGCGATCGAGGGGGCCGACAAACTCCAACTGCTCACGTATCTTGCAAAGCATGCCCGAATCCGAGGCCTCATCTTAGAACTTAGGAACAAGTCCATTTCGAAACGACAGGACACTGCAGACAGGACAGCCTTTGTCCAAACGGAGTTGGCGAAATGGGCGAACGAGGTCCAAGACGCCGTGGAGGATCATGACTTGACAGATGATACGGATGGTGCCGAAATCTCTGGCGATCCGGTGATTTCGCCTACTCATCGTCTCGTACTCTTGGTGTTGAAGCATGAATCTACGATCTGCTTGAATCGCCCTGGCTTAGCATCCGAATCCTCCTCGCCCGCATACTCGTCTGCTTTCCAAGCGTGTATCTCTGCTGCGAAATCAATTTTCATTTTGATCAAAAAACATCGAAACAACCACTGTCTAGGAAACGATCCGGAGAAACAACGTCTAAGTAGCCCTCTTCTGTGGCCATCTTTCACTTGGGCCTTATGGATTAGTGCGTTTGTTTTGACTCACGCCGCTTTCGAAAGCCAATTGCCTCTCTCAAGTACACTTAGGTACGGTCGCTTAATGGTAGCTTAGGGGGCTAGATTCTTACTCATATCACAGGCATGTCATAGCTGGGAAAAAAGCGCTCGCTCATCTGGCAGCTCGAGACACGTCGTGGCCGGAATACTGCCTGGAGGCCATTGATGAGTTGATTTTAGCTGTCCAAGGGCTTCCTCAGCCTCGGCCTCCTTTCTTAGAATCACCTGCCAACGTTTCGCTCAGCTCGAATACGATTGCACGAAACGAAGAAGCTCGGAACTTGGCTAGAAGAAATGAAGGGGCCGGAACGGAGGCACTGAGCGACTCTGCTCAAGATAGCCAGGCCAGAGGTGGAACAAATCAGCATCGCTACCGGACCAGATCAACCTCACGGCTTGGACTTCGACCACAATCAGAGATGACACCTCAACCAAGACAGCTCAGGCCTGACCCAATGGTAGTGTCTCGTGTCCACGCCGGTTCCATGGCGACTCCTAACACGTCAGCTCCAATGAACCCTCGCGATCACCCTCACATGCTAGCGATACCGGAGCAGACGGAGGCGAACGTGGATGCGGTGCCACTTGAAGGTCAAGAGTCTATGATGTGGTACGACCAGCTGTTTGCTAGCTCATTCATCGCCATTGACAACCCGGCTCTTGTGGCTGCAGAGTTCGATGCTTCTATTGACCCAACCTGGAACTATTTGAGATGATGCTTCCGCGGGCTGGGAAGGGACAACTGATAGAGGTTCCCAGGCATAGAGTGTCTGACCTTGTACATACGGACTGGTCTCAGGTGGAGTCAAAGTCGAAGAGTTCAAGTTGCAAACAAGAGCAGTCCATGAGGACATAAATTAACAGCCTTCAATTAGTTATGGTGTCTCGAAGCTATGCCGTTATTCCACATCTATTTGGTCTCCTTTTTGGCGCTGTTGACAATCTTTTGAGCCTTCTGCGACTTCTCGTCGAGCACCCCTCTCAACTCCTCCACTGTCTCTCTAAACAGCTTCTCGCCCTCCTCCTTGTGCTTGTCCGCCACCTCGCCCAGTCTCTGCAGCTTTTCTAGGACAGAGTCGCCTTCAGGGATCATCTTCATGTATTTCTCCAGGTCGACCCAGCCATCTGTTAGCTCAGAGCCTTTCGACTTGGCCTTTTCAGTCGCGTTCTTGACATAATCCTGCAGATCTCCTAGGTTGCCAGAATCCACGGCAGACTTGGCTTTCTCAAACAACTCTTTTGCGTTGCCCTGCTTGAGTACGTCCGCGTTCTTTTCCACAAGTTCCTTGACCTTGGGATTCTTGTCGAAAATCGGCTTGGCTTCCTCAAGGCCCTTCTTCCAGGCCTCCTCCCCTAGCTTGCTGACCTGCTCGAGCTTCTCTTCAATGAGTTTCCGCGCTTTCTCGTAGCTGCTGACGCCAAAACCTCCCGCAAATATGTCTTTGACCTGTCTCCAGGTTTCATCGACTTGTTTCTTGGCGTCAGGCCCATATTGCTCCCCGAGCTCCTTCAGCTTGTCGACATTCCCGCCAAGTTTCTCCTTCACCGTGGGATGATTGTCGATGATGTCCGTGAAGGCGTCGCCTGCAAGACTCGCCACCTTTTTGGAAAGATCGGCCAGAATCTCGTACGCTTGGGAGGCGGTCTCCAGACTCAGACCAGACTTTGACAGATCCTGAACCTGCTTATAGGCATCGTTGACGAGTTTGTCCGCTTCCTCACGGTGGTTCTTCCGAACCTTCTCCCAGTCGTCGAACGCCGTGTCAACATAGGCACGTCCACCAGGAATCCATCCAACGTATGAGTACGCAAATTCTTTGATAGAATTGACGGCCTGGTCAGGAGTTGGAGTCTTCTCTTGTAGCTTCTTAGCCGCGGCCCTGTACTGCTTCTCTGCCTCCAGGGCAGCTTTGTTTAGCTTCGAGGCGGTCTTTCCAGCGGGGGTGAAGGAATAGATGCTATAGAAGAGAAGAGAGCCGACCACGCCTCCGGCCACGCCAGCGACAAGATGAGAGTTGGCTGATGCAGCATCCCGTGCTGTGGACGAAGTTGATTGGAAGCGGGCTTGTTGAAGCCGGGTGACTCGGACGGGGCGCGCAGCCCGAGGCACGACTGACCGAACAAGAGGTCTGGCGGAGATCATGATGGATCAAATGCACGCTGTTGACGCTGATGAATTATGAAAAGTGTCTTTAATGAGAGCTGGGTGAAGAATTGTGTGAGAGTTGGTGTCAACGACTGGCCTCAATCGGATTCAATGATGACGAAGAACTCAGAAGGAAAGAATGGTCACAATTGACCTTTTGCATTCTATTTCAATGGCTCTAAGAAGCTACGATGGCACTTCATTATGACGACAAAGCAGCGCCATGCCGAGGAATGTGACCTAGCCAAAGACTCCGGAATGGTGACGTCAATGACGCTGGGAGGCGGGGAGAAGCGCGCTTTTAGACGCCGCAAACCGGTTGTATCCTCGTGGGGAAACGCCGAAGCAATAGCGGAGAATCGATCGAGATTCCTCGTTGGGCTTGGTGTTGTTTAAGCCGCGAGTTGAGAGTCTGGGTCGAGGCACACCTTTGTTACGTCACAGCTGCGTGTGTTGATCTCAACCCACGGGAGCCAACCTGGAGGGATGGCAGAGGTGACAGTGGATCGTTCTGGACTTGGGTTAAAAGAATGCTGACGCTATAGACTTTGGGTCAGTTGCATGGACAAAGCCCCCCTTCTCCCCCAGGACGGAAATTGTCCGACAGGAACAACTGGATATCAGATTGATAGTCTTACATCAAGATTCGACCCTTCAGCTACATACCCCTCCAGTTCGGGTTGCTCCCGCCGACGTGGATGTCTCCTTGTTAAACCGGGAGGCGCCATGGCGATATCCGCGAATGAGCATGGAACTTTTTCACAGCTTCCCGAACTTTACTCTTTCCGAGGGTGTCAATTTAAGGATGTTCTGAAGCCGTAGACCCCATGTTAATTCCCGGCTGACATGCTCAACACCATCTCGGTCGCACATGAGGACATGATGGACTCATCCTGTGTAATCTCGTCGCACCCGCAGCCTGGAAGTTTTCTCATTGAAGTGAAGAATTTATTTACTTATTCGCCAGATCTGTCACTTGATTCTCATGCTTCTCAATCATACACGTTCTTGATAGTTGTGCCACCAAATCCCTATTAATTACCATAGCAATGAAGCTCCTCACACTCCTCGCCCTGGCTCTACTTGCCTGCTGCCTCACCGTAAGCGGACATGATGATGAGATCCATCTCCAGTGGGCAGTCTGCGACCCAAACCCCGAAATCGTGCTCCGAAAACTCGGTGAAGAGGTCAGGGCTCCGTATAAGCAGAACCCGATCGTCTACTTCGACACCCTCCCCCCGACTCATGCACAGCAAGGGGTCATGTTCCGCACCAAAGTGAACAAGGGACAAAGGGTCTCGGTGGTCAAAATCCGCTTTCCCAACAAACCTGAATATGTTCCCCTTGCGACGGAATGCGTATGGGATCGCTATGGTAGCCACATTTTCTACACCTGTGGTCGTCGATCGACTCTGACTGGGCCGGAAATCTGGACCGAGGAACAAGTTTGCTTCGCAGAACAGTATGGAGATATCGACTGGGACAATCTCGTCCAGTTTGGTCCGTTCCCTGACGGGAAATGGAAGCTCAGGATCCGGGGATACAAAGCCAAACTAGACGACGTCGTGGCTGGGTCGCTCCATCTCATGGAGATCGAAGTTCAACTTCCAAAATCCCAGGCCGCTCCAGTTTTCCGGGTTGTCACGGAGCACCTGATAGAACATGAAGTTGTGCTTTGTGATCCTCAATCACCGAAAACACTGAGGTTGTTTCATTCAATGGGATATGTTTAGCACTAAGTGAAAGCGAGTTCGAATTCCGCTAACACGGTGTGCAACACAATTTCACAATTGAGTTGAAACCAAATTCGATGGGAATACTGTTAGTTAGGGTAAAAAGGCATCCCACCAGGGGCTCTGATGGTTGCCTAGTGTTCCATGCAACCTCTAGGATGCTGGGGGAGAGGTGATCCTCTATACATCGTATACATCGAAATAGTGGTTCCGAGAAACCTGTGTGGGAGGATTTGGATAACTCGATGTTGAGAGTAGCTTGAGGATAACCCTGATCGATTGTTCACGAGTTGAGGTTTGAAGATGGAGCTAGAGCTTCGCGGCAAGAGCCAAGGGCAGAATGCTGGCAAAGAAGGGAAGTCCAGAGGTTGATAATTATATACATAATTTATGTGAGCTGAGTTAAGGCTAATGGAAATATCAAGCGTGCCTTCAAGTTCCAAGATAGGGTCCAATGAGCCAAAGCAGGTGTCGTTCACCATCAAGTTAGAAGTAGAGAGTAAGTCCGCATTGTCCGAAGCCGGGGAAGAGACCGGTGATGCCGACGACGATGACAAGGAGTTCAGGGTTAGGAGTCAGCAAGAATCTTCAACCATATCCAAACCAACAAGATTCTATTGCCAGCAAAATCTTTCACATTCTTTTCTGCAGGAACTATCCGACTTGGTGAGGAAGAGAAATGCAGGCTCGATCAAACCATCGCGCCAGGAAGGACTCTGCGTTTGAAACAAACCGAGCCTCCTGCAATGACATGCTGATAATGATGCAATCATCAAAGTCCAAGTCGAGGTAGAATGCCTTGCACTCTTCCCCAAGTGAAACGCACATAGACGAGCAGTATCCGTAGTTTCCCTCTCCCCCTGCGAAGGTGATGGAATCCTCGTAAATCGCGAAATCGGCATAGCCCGCTCCGTCACAAATGACAGGCAGGGACGGTTGAGCCAAGGTGGTGGTCGAAGTAGCGATCTGCGTGCTGGACGGGGCGTTGGAGGTCGTAGTCGTGGCAGTCTGGGTGGCAGAGTCCGAATGAGTTTCGGTGTTGGAAGCAGCGCCGGTCTGGGAAGTAGCCGAGTCCGTTTCTGTCTCAGAGGCGGAGGCAGATCCGGTCAAGGTCGTCGAAGGGGTAGGGCTGATGGTCTCCGTGGCAGTGGGCAACTCAGACGAGGTTGACCCAGAGAGCGTTTCCGAGGCGGAGAGCGTGCCAGTCGAAGATTTCGGAACACACACGCCGGCGGTGACGCCGGTCAAGGCGAAAGTTGCAATGGCAGCGAAAGCTTGAGCTGGCCTCATTGCGACAAGTGGATGAAGAGGGATGCGACGCGTCCCTGAGTTGAAAGAGTGAATGCAGAGTGGGTGACTCAGGTTGGAGGAAACAATGCTAGGAAGAAAACATGAAAGAGGGATATCAAACCAAGAAAAGAAAGCGATGGCCTTGCAGTCAAGAAAGATTACTGCAAAGTATTTGTCCCACTCGACATCGATATCAATGTGGGTGGATAGTCCGCTTGAAACTATCGATATATAGTTGCCCACTAGTTAGCGGCGTTATTGGCAGCACTAAGTCTTGCGCTCATTGAATGGCCAGTGAACATATCTCTACCCCTGAATTGGCCTATAATTACACTGTACAAAGATGGTAAGCCTTGGTAATCTATGGGAGGACAGCTTAGAAACCTCAGCGTAACCTCGTGCTCAGAACAACCCATTCCCCCTTACCCGCCCAATGGGCCAGAAGCATGCAACTCCATGCTAGAAATTCCCTGAAATAGTAGCATTTGTATTTATATATTGTATGTTGAATGGAAATGACCTCGATGCCAACCGAATCGCCGGGGCATCGCCGCTTTTCTCATACTCGTCAAAACTCCAACCTCTAGTCTCCCACATCATTGCTCCTAAAACCCGACACACATCTACAGCAGTCCCTTCGCCTTCAGATCCTCATGCGCCTTTCTCTGTCGATCCCACATCTTCTTGAGTGACTTAAGCTGGCTCTTGGGCACGGCGCTTCCGTCCTTCATCTTGGTCGGCATGCCATCATCGTCCCATGCGCTGTATCTCTCATCGTTCTTGAACATCTCCTGAGGTGGCACCTTGGCCTTCTCCCGTGCTTCTAGTTCGGCCTTCTCTCGCGCAAGACGCGCCTCCTCCTTCTTTTTCGCCTTCTCTGCATCTCGTGCAGCCTTCTCCTCGCGAGCAGCAATCAGCTCCGCAGCAGGGATGAACTTGATCAGTGAGGGCTGGTTGTCAGGTCGGTCATCCAGGTAGACACCCAAGTTGGTGAGGTCTTGGTCACGTATCCGGTCAGTGAGTGCGAGGATCGCCTTCTTGGTCTGGGGAGACTGGCTGGAAACGATCTGACGCAGCTCATCTCGAAGCTTAGACACTACACGGAGGTACGGCAGGCCGAGTTGTTCGGGGTCGCGTGAACCAGCGGCAGCTATCGACTCAAACTCGAGGACTGGGTCGTAGTTGAGAAGGTTCGAGATAGCCTCGTTCTCGAGAGACAAGCCGGCGACATCTGACTTGACACTGGAAAACACCTCGGCGTAAGGCTTCACGGCCACCTGAGGCTCAACATCGGCTGCAATGGCCGTCGCCCAGCCAAGTCCATCATACGGGGGGCGCGCATTCGCGTCCAAACCGAAGATACCAACAATCCTGGTGATCCATCTGCCGATTGACTCTACAGTAGCGAGATCAGCGTCTTTGTTGTCCCTAATATAAACGTTGGCAGCGTTGACCAGCTTGAGAATGATCAACATCGCCCGTGGCGTATCGAATGAGTTGATGAGGGCAGACTCAAATTCCTGCTTGGCCTGTTCCAGCTCAGCGAGGAGACCTTCCGCAGGCTTGTCCTCGGCGTTGATGGAGAGCGATTTGATCCCAGGAACAATGCCAGCCTCAGCGAGCAAGGCCTTGATGTTGACGAAGAAGTTCTGTACTCAATTAGCGGCCGTACCATGACGAAACCTGCATCCAACTTACGGTGACAGTGGATTCCCAATTGTCGGACTGAGCTCGCATGTCGGGCGAGATCTCAACACCATCGTTCCATCGGCCCATCAGGAAGACGATGCGCATTGATCGCGAAGTATACGACGTAGCCAAAGCATCGTGGATGGTCTGGAAGTTCTTCAACGACTTGGACATCTTGGAGCCAGAGATAGAGAGATGGCCCATGTGCAGGAAGTAGTTGACCCAGGTATGCTCTCCCTTTTCGTGGTCGCAGTAGAAAGCCTCGCTCTGGGCCAATTCATTGTCGTGGTGTGGGAACGCAAGATCGATTCCGCCTGAATGGATATCCATCTGAGAACCAAGGACATCAGATGCCATGACCGAGCACTCGATGTGCCATCCGGGGCGGCCGTTGCCCCATTTGCTGGGCCAGTATGGCTCACCAGCCTTGGACGTCTTCCAGAGCGCGAAATCGCCAGGGCTCCTCTTTCCGCCCAAGTTCTTCGAGAGAGAGCCTTCGCCTTCCTCTTGGAGGGACTTGTCGTTGCGGTTTTCGGGGCGCAATCGCGCATAGGTGTTGCCAGCCTTCTCGAAAGAGGTGATGTCGAAGTAAACGGATCCCTCCGCCTCGTAGGCAAACCCTTTGTCCACGATCCTTTCCACGAACTTGGCGATCTGGGGGACGTACTCAGTGACTCGGGTGATGACATCAGGCCTGAGAACATTGAGAGCATCCATATCCTCCATGAAGAGAGCCTCCATACTCTGCGTAAGATCGGTGAATATGGTCTGGTCGCTCGTGTCGATAGTCTCCTTGTACAGGGAATCGAGATATGGAAGCAGGATCTCTTCCGCGCCGGGGAAAATGGCACCGCTGGTGATGGCATCCGCAGCCGCGGTCATGTTGCCGAGGTGCATCTTAACCTTGGCCTCATCATCTCCTGGCTTTCCCTCCCCGGAGATTGTGCCTCCAGCCAGCACTCGCCCATATCCGGTCTCCCTTCGCTCGGGATAGTTGGTCGCATCGAGTTCCTCGCCATCAGTCAGGAGGAGAGGCAAGCTGCTCTTAGCATATGCGTGAAAAGCTGTTAGGGCAAGCTCCTTAAGTTCGTCATCCGAGTATGACTTGTTCTTCTCCAACTCGAGCAGTCGCTGGCGTCGAGCTTTGATGATGATCTATCGGCAGTTTAGAGGGGCCGCGATACGTCGTACGAGATACACGCAGCCCATACCTTGTCGTCAATGTCGGTAATGTTCATGACGAAGTTGACCTTGAAACCAAAGTAGTGCATCAGAATGCGCCGAATGATGTCGGTCGAGACATAGTTGCGCGCGTGACCGAGATGGCTCTTGTCGTAGACTGTCGGGCCACAAGCATACCAAGAGACCTTTCCTTCCTCGATGGGAACGAAGGGAACTGGCGCTCCTGGCTTGAGAGAATTGTAGAGCTTCAGCGACTCCATGGCGGTGCTGCTGGAGCTGCGGTAGGACGAGTACGGTCGGTAGAGGGGTCGCAGTCGGGATAATGGAGCTGGGATTCGAGGTCGAGGTAGAAGTCGCAAGAGATTCATCCAGGCCACGAAGGAGGCAAGGACGAAGAGGACAGTTGGTGGGAACGGAGAGGAGGAGAGGTGTGAGTCAGCGGTGAGTGCGTCGTAAGATCAAACGAGAAAAGAAAGGAGAGGGAGAGATGTCGAGCTGGAGGCGTTGAGTCACGACTATTTCGAGAAGCAAGGGACGAGTCAAAGCGAGAGAAAGACGCCAACAATTCAATAAAATTCCCGTCTCCAGCCCCTCACCCGCCCACCAGCAAGCTAGAGGGGCATCCATACCGTACATGTAGGTAGGGATACCGTGGACGTTTTAGTGGATGTGACCCCTGCCGCAGCCTCGTCAATCGCCCGTTTTTAGTGCTTGGTCCTCTGTACCCCTCACTGCAACTTGTCCGTGGGGCCGCTAATTCTCAGCCTCGTGACGGGGGAGCTCTGGAGACCTCGAAATATTTTCATTGAAATTTGACGGGAACAAATTCCTTCATCACCTATCCACCCGCATCAAAGACCCAAGGCGACGCAGCGCCCTCGTCGAGCAACGCGATAATGACTGGGCCATCACCATTTCTACACCCAGGGAGTGTTACAACTCCCGGCAATTTGGCCATTGTCCTACTTTCGCGCGACAACCTTCAGCCAGTCACCCTCGAACAATCAACGGGTGCTGTCGATGGCTATGCCGAAGGCGCGACGCTGAACACTCGATTCGGCTCGTTCCCCCATTCAACGCTTCTCAACATACCCTGGGGGTCCCAGGTTCGAGCTTCTGCAGTCGATACTGGCTCAAGGGGGCGCAAGCGTCGGCGCGAAACGACTGATGAAGACACACCAACAACCACTGGACCGGACGAGGAACAGGATGCGACCTCGAAACCAGCCAAGAAGGCAATTGCTGCCTCCAGTGGCTTCATTCACATCTTGCGCCCGACGCCCGAGCTCTGGACGAACAGCCTGCCTCACCGGACCCAGGTCGTCTACACCCCCGATTACAGCTACATCCTCCATCGACTTCGTGCGCGTCCTGGCGCCCGGATCATTGAGGCCGGTGCTGGAAGCGGAAGTTTTACGCACGCCTCGGCGAGAGCGGTATACAACGGCTATCCCAGACAGGAGGGTGACGTCAAAGGCAAAGTGTTCAGTTTTGAGTTCCATGAGCCACGATTCAAGAAGATGCAGGAAGAGATTGCCAGTCACGGGTTGGAGGGAATCGTCCAAATCACCCATCGCGATGTGTATCAGGATGGGTTCATCGTTGACGGCAAGTCACCTCGAGCAAATACAGTCTTCCTGGACCTCCCTGCTCCCTGGGAAGCCCTGCATCACCTCTCACGGCAACGGCCCGAGAAGCAAAGTAACGAGACCGAGGAGACCACGACCAACGACTGGGTTTCGCCTCTGGATCCGAAGAAGAGCGTTTACTTATGCACCTTCTCCCCATGTATCGAACAAGTATCCCGGACGGTCGAAGAGATGAGGAAGCAGGGGTGGATCGATATTGACACAGTCGAAATGTCAAATCGTCGGTTCACTGTCGTCCGAGAACGCATCGGCATAAACTTGCCTTCCGAGCGAGGCAACATTCAGTCACCCGCCGACGTTACAGAGGCTGTGCAGAGGCTCAAGAAAATTAACAGGAAGACGAAGGAGTTCCACAAGGCGCAGTTTCGGACCGTCAATGGCGAAGCTGAAGGGTCGGAGATGGACGTGGACACTCCAGCATCGAATTCCGAAAAGGCGGCGGTCAGCGACAAGGACGCCGAGGTAGTAGATGGCGTGAAGCCTTGGGTGCACGGGAAGTTGTTTCACAAGCCCGAATCAGAGTTCAAGACACATACGTCTTACCTCACCTTTGCCATCCTACCGCGCGAATGGAACGACGAGGACGAGGCGGCGGCTTGGGAGAAATTGCCCTGTGGCCAGGAGGCCAAGGTGATCGGGAGTCTCGACAAGCAGGCCCGCAAACAGGAGAAGCGGGAGAAGCTCATGCCGAAGAAGAAGTGGAAGCAAAGAAATGATACCCAGGCAACGGCCGTAGCTGCTGAGGGGGCTGAGGAGTCGAAATAACATACCACGCAATGCAAATTTCAATTCTGAATGTTACCACAGATCGATCAATCTTGAAGGTCGGATCGGTCGTTGGTGTATGTGTGGTGGGTGAGATCATCGTGGGTTCACAGAGTTGCTGGAAATCACAAGATTGATTTCACAATGCAACTGAGCCAACACTACCCCGTACCCAGAAACATTCAGAACTGGAGCAGACCGTTCGTTTCATCCCCGCTTCAGGTGCCCAGGTGCCGTCCCATCCCATCCAGAACGAGGCAGCCAACCAGGCAAACATGGCTGAAGCCCAAATACCCAACTCCAACCAAATCAGGCTTCTCGCAGTTCCACTGTCTCAGTCCCAACAAGTTCCACCCAAACCATGAGGCCCCGATAGGCGGACGCAGTGACACCTGTTCGACTCTCTTGTCTCTCACAATGCCGCTCCTCGAATCCTTGGCGGGCAAACAACGACGGGGGATACCTGCATGGAACCCTGCAATGCCCAATGACACGGAATCAATAGTGTCAGATCAACACTTTGTGAGGCTGATGGCAGGCTCCCTAGTGCGCCAGCGTCATTGCAGGTTGTACCGATTCGCTGGATGCATTAGCTCTTCACCTGCACTGCTTCTAACACCAGAGAATCACAGTGAGGCTGTCAATCAAAGCCCAACAGGCCGACTTTTCAAGAATCCTGGGCTGTAAGTTCCCCCGCGATGCAGAGGTCCGTCATCCAAGCCGATTTGCCCCAAGGTGTATTTATAATTGCCCTTTTCTCTCTCCTCTGCACTTTATCACTTGTCTCAGAACCTGTTGCATGGTTTGCACACACGTACGACACCTCTTAGAAGGGCAATAGGGCGTGTGTTCAATCAATCTCCAGATCAGAACAATGGCGGATGCTCCTGTTGAACAATCCCGCCACGACGGCAACAATGCGCAGCCTGAGAATGCCGCTGGTGTGAAACCGTCCAACGCCCGTTGTCCCAGTCAATGGTCAAACTGGATATTCGACCCTTCACAGGACTACTACTATCGAGGACGTTACATCCTCTTTGAAGAGGGCTTAGCCATCGTCACCAACGGACGTAACTCCGTCATCCGTGACGATCACGGCCGCTACATCCACTACGAGTTCGCCAACATCGCCGAATTCAACAACCACAACTCCATAAACCCAACAGCCGCCCAACAACCAACAAGCTCGACAGCGTTAGCCATCGTCACCACCGAGGTATCTACAACACCAAAAGCACGGCCATGCTCCCAGCTCGTGAGCGACGAGGATGACCGTGCTTCGGGGAGTTTGACCCCAGGCAAGGTGAAAGAGGCCAAAAAGCACAGCAAATCGGGCAAATCAAAGGCAACGCAAAACAAGACTTCCAAGAAGCGGCCTATACCGCCGAAAAAGAAGACCAAGAAGAAACTGGAGGTGGATAAGAAGCAGATCAGCGCCAATACAAAGGTCAATACTTGGCTGGATAGCATATAAGGCGGGAAGGCGAGGGAACCGGCCGGACGGGTTCGTCGGTGTCAGCAAGATCACTTTGGGGTCTTGAGGTGTTCGGGATAGGCAAAGTGCGCATCAGGCATCAATCTTCAGATCGTCAGCAAATACCCATATGTTTTATCTATTCTTCTCAGACAATCAATTCATATCCAATGCCCAAATATTGTGCCCAAAGAAAGCGAAACTCACTCTCTTCCCGTCAGATCCTTGGGTAAACGGTAAACCTCCAGTGCCAATCCCTTGCTTTTCCCACTGTACCCCCGGCCCAGGAAAAACCTTTCCCCACCCCCCCCCCCCCCCAATCCCTCCCGGTCACCACCAAGCCTCGCCAATTTTCTCGATATCCCAAGCTCAAGCT